>RJWH01005328.1:0-35872 GCA_004363575.1 Solenodon paradoxus | reverse complement strand
AAGCATGTCTATTTCCGAACACTGGCAGAGCGTTTCATGCTGAGTTAAGGCAGGTCCGTGACAGGCTGGGAGCTGCTCGGGCTGTGGTGCAAGACGCTGTGGAGAAGCCCCAGCGAGCAGGGTTCCCGCTGCCGTGGCGCAGGCAGATCCGCGACGGGCGGGAGCTGCGTGGGGCGCGGCACCGCCACAGGACGGGAAAGGAGGGTCGCGCGTGGCGACGTTAGGAAAGAGGCACGTAGGCAGAGAAACACTAAGATGCTTCCTTTCTCAGCCTTTATGCCGAAGTAAACTTCGGGCGACTGAGGATGCAAATAAATGTGCAGAAGAAGCTGTAGGCCAGGGAAACGCCAAGACGGGGCAGAGATTTCAAGAACGCGCCGCAGGCTCCACGCTGTACGTAGTGAAGCTGATGCGGCAGTGACGTCACAATGACGGCGCGTGTCACGGGCAACGTGAGCACGTGGGCCGAGATGTTTTCCAGTACCTGAAACCACGAGGAATTAATGTTTTCACTCCACGGGGGACACGTAGTAGTCAAAACTAGTCAGTAGACAAGCAGAAGCATTCTAAGAAGCTTTACAGAAGAGGAAGGAGCTGCAGAGGCTAACCCCCGACAGAGGCGGGGTGAGCCCTACGGTCCCCAGAGGCAACACAGCTCAACAGGAGACGCAGGCCAGACCCAGCGGGGCGTCCAGCCGTGTGGACTGGAAATCGAGACCCGGCCAGAGACGAGCAGCCCCAGTCCCGTGAATTAGAGGGAGCCTGACTGTCTCCAGCCCCTGTCCCCTGAATGGCAGTAAAGATCAGGGGGCCGGGCAATGAAGGGGCATCTGGGGTCAGAAGAATCATTGTCTTTGCAAATGACAGTGCCCCACCCAGGCACAGGGAACCCAGCAACACGGCAAGAGTGGGGAAGAGAAACCGCTTGTATTTCAATAGTGTAATTTATGAAAATTGAAAACATGCGCACCAGCCACTACCTGTATTTTCAAGAGCTCAGACCTATCGAAGGATATAAAACAAAAGAGCGGGGCTTTCGACAGGGAAGGGAATAAAAAAATGGGGTGGTATATGAAGGAAGAAATGATAGAAAGAAAATCTTTACAGCGTTGCATGGGACTCTGCTCTGAATGCCTGCTGAGCTTCACCTTCACGGCTCGCACTGCCTGGCTGGTAGGAATCATCAGCATGAGCACACACAGTTCAGGGAGAACACGCTTTCCTGCCAGAAAGTGTTTAAAGCCCGGGTGTAAGTAAAGACCTCATTGCTCAAAGCGGGATGTCCCAGAACTTTGCTTTTCTTCTTTACAGAAGCAGTCACGTCTGCTCGATGAGTATTGCGTCAAGCAGGGCGACAGCATTTTCTCTGCTTTGACTGAAGGAGTCTGGGGAGGATGCAGCTGCCCGACCCCCAGGCCCCCAGGAGACGTTGGGGGCCCCTCTGCTCCACGCAGTCCTGAAGTAGAGCAGACCTCTCCATGACCCACAGAAGCTGGGGTCAGCTCAAGGTCCCCAAGAGTGGGATGACAGCACAAGGACCGTCTCTTGTTGCCTGATTTTTTTTTCCATAATGAAGTTAATACGATAGTAAAAAGAAATCTGGAAAAATAAAGACAAAGAAACTGCAGGAACCTCGCTGGACAAGGGCCGTTCACATGATAATGTGTAGTCTTTGAGAAAATGTCCACTGCTAAGGAAATATTGGAGAGGGGATGAGATTCGGCACCTGCGCCCCTGTCCTCACTGGGATTCAGGTGGGTGGGGCCCGGGGTCCCCAGCAAGAGTGTGTCTTAAGGGGAAAAGGTGGTGGGCAGGTAGGAGCTCCAGGCTCAGGCTGCCCCCAGGCTGCGCCTTCTGGGTGCTGCTGGTGGGAAGGGGCGGCTGCCGGGAGGGTCCACGTGGTCTGCTGGAGTCACGCGTTTGGACACGGCCGGAAACAGTCGCTCAGACCAGACAGTCTCCAGACCACAGCCGTGTCCTGTACACCAGGTTTGGCCATCTCGGGACAGCAGGAAGACAGCGAGTAAGAGAACAAATGCCTCAGACCAACATTTCACAGCCTGTGGATTTGCAAGGTCCTTTGTATCTTTAACTCACCTCCTGTTTGGGAGGACTGACAGGGCGCTAATGGTTGAATACGAATATAATAAGTGCTTTCTACACTGTAAACTTTGTTTACCACTCTTTCAAGGGATACTTCACGAAGGCTTCAAATTAATGACGATCAGAGTTGAAACCTAGTTAAATATGCTGTCTGAGCAGCAATTACCACAAAAAATTTCCTATTTTAAAACAGTGTATAGGGACAAAAACTCTGGAAAATTTCGCAGTTCCTGTAAGATAAAATAGTACAAATAAGTTACCTGTTTGTTCTTGGTGAGGAGGACAAAGTTAAAGAATCAGGTGAAACGGTGGGCCATGAAATAATCTAAGGAATTCTTTGAAGTTCTGTTTAAATAATAAAATAATATGTAAGAGCCCCTCCATAATTACAATTAATTTCTTCTTAAGAGAAAGGTGCAGGCAGGAATGAAGGCGAGCAGGCAGGGAGAGAGGAAGGAAAGTTCGCTCACGCTGTTTGGTTCATCTTGGTTGACCTTCCGACATCGTCTTGAACCTGGGTCCTTGGGACTATGTGGACTATGTGTAGTGACCTTAGCCCCTAGGTCAGCAGGATGTGCCACAACTCCTTAATTTTAAGAAGCCCAGAACAGATACAATTTATTCTGAAATTAACAGCGAGAGCTCCTTTAAATAGGACAAAGCAATGTATAGTAACAATTCCTTTGTAAGATAAAATAGCTACTCTGTGACATTAGTTACCTGCGCCGATAATTTGTTTCAATGCCCTGTAGTCAAAAGCAAGGGGCACACACATGAATCATAATGGTTCGGTGGAGGTTTTGGAAAGAGTTCTTCAACTAAGGCCCTGTCCGTGTCCATTCAGCCTGTCCGCTGGGCTGCTTCAGCCGAAATACCAGAGACCTCGCATAGTTCTGGGGGCTGGGAGTCGGGTCCATGCCCGCAGACTGAGAGTCTGGGGACCCTTCTGCTCACTGTGTCCCCGTGTGGGGAAGTGTGGGCTCTGGGTGGGGTCCTGTCTTAAGGGCTCCATCTCCCCATGACCTATCACCTCCCCTAGGACCCGCCTCCAACCCCAGCACATGGCACTTAGCTTTCCGTGTATGTATTCGGGGTCATGCGTGTCAGTTAGCAGAGGCGCGGAGCACTGAGTTGGCCTGTTCAAGGGGAGTCATAGGGATGTTGGGGAGAAGGTCTTATCGGCAGGATACACTGAGCAGTTTGGGGAGCTGGCAGGGACTCCACCAAATTCCTGGGGTTGGTGGGGGGCCCCTGTGGGGAACGCAGGCGCACCTGTTCACAGGTGTGTGTTGGACACTGCTGTCGGTGGTGCCAGGAACAGGCGTCCACTTAGTCTCAGAGCTGTGCCCCCGCGCTTCCTGCCCTGGGGGAGTCTTTAGAGACACCTTGCAAGGTGGCCTCGCATGTGAGTTCACCGTGATAGCGCCCTATGTCCTATTGCTGAAGCAACCTGGTTGTGTTAGGGGTGAGTTCTGGATGGATGCATCCCAGACATGAAGTGCCCGCTTCAGAGCGCTGCCGGGACAGGAACCGGGACTGGCCCAGGGGGCAGGCAGCAGAGAATGAAACGACCTCTTTATTTGTACCCGCTGCCTAGAATCTGGACAGGAAATACTGAGAGAATATGCTTTAAAAAAACCAGGGGGTGTGAGGTCTAGCTGCATCCCAGTTTCTATGTGAGCCTGAGCCCAGGTGGGGAGTGGGGAGAGCTGGGCCAGGCATCTGGCCTTGGCAGGGCCCACCAGTCCCTCACTGGCTGAGAGCTCCATGCAACCTTCAGATGGACCACTGTTTTGGAGCGGGGCAGATTTGGAGCCCACCCTCGGCCTTGCTCCCTGCGGGTAAGAGGTGGGACGGCTTCAGGCCTGGGTTTTCCTGGTGACGCCCGCTCCAGAGGAGGGGGCACAGAGGAGGCCAAACACCCATTCCATAGCACTGTCTAAGGAAGGCGCGGCCCGGGCAGGGTGATGTGTGGACAGGCCTGTGTGGAGGTCAGATGTGCCTGTCCCCAGGTGCAGACTGAGGAGTCGTGACTGGAACATCTGGACTGTTGTCCCAGACCCTGCTCCATCTGGCACCTGGTGCCAGCGCCTCTGGCAGAAGGTCCCCCAAGCAGGGACCTGTGTCTCAGGCCTCCTTCCCAACTCATCCAGGAAAACCCCTGACGGCAGACACCAGTGCCACCTGCGCTCTCTCCAGCCTCCGGAGGTCTGCTCCTGTTGGGTGGAGGGAAGGCAGGCTGGGGCCCAGGGACGCCAGTGCTTGGGGAGGAGCGGTTCTCATTCCCTGGGACCTCAGTCAACCCACCCTCGGTTGTCCTCGTCCGACTTAATCCAGGACTGTGTGTCCAAACACCAGTGCACAGAGGGGTGCTCCAGGCTCAGTGCTTTCCCTTTATTTTATCAAGGTCACTCGGATTTTCAGAACAGTAGCACCTTAGATGTGCAGCTTCACTCCTCATCAAATATATACTGGCACACCCAACCAACACCAAACTTCCAGTAACCCTCACCCACGGTCCCGGGACCCCACCGCCCCTCGCCACCGCCCCTTTTTTCCTCTGGGGACCTCATGCTGCTGTCAGAGTCCCAGGGTTAGTTTTTGCTTCTCTTTGTCTGATTATTTGCTTTGTTTCTTTATAGTCCAGATATGATTGAAATCATCTGATGTCTGTCTTTCTCCTTCTGACTCACTTCACTCAGCAAAATCCCCTCTAGTTTCATCCGTGTTAATGCAGTTGACAACGTTTCATCTTTTGATTACTGTGCAGCATTCCATTGAGCATACGCACCACGGCGTCTTTATTCACTCACTGGATTGTTTCCATCATTTGCATCCACAGAGAAGGACCTCAAGGAAGGTCCCTACTGCATTTTGGGCCGCAGGCATCAGAGGGAAAAAAGCCCCAGCAGAAGGGGTCACCCTTTGTGGCGTGACACTGAGATGGTGACAGCCTTGCTCCTCCCACCCACTGCCCCTCCATCCTCTCTTCCGTTGTCTGGATGCTCCCCCAGGATCCTGGGCACACACTGGCGGGACAGGACAGTGGGAACGCAGCCCGTGGGACCCGTATGTCCGTTTCTACACAAGGAACCAGAGCGCTTCTCCCAGTGGAACGTCGCAGGCGCACCATCCCGTCGCAAGGAGGTGCAGCCAGAGGTGGGAAAAGACGAGGAGGCCCTCTCCCAACTGCTGCTGTGTCCTAGCGTCCCCACCCATCAGGGCAGCCTTGCTGAGCCCCGAGCACCGGGCGTGGGGACCCCGCCGGAGAGGAGACAGCTTTACCTTCTCCACAGGCTGCCATGGTTCATGCAGCTTTTCTTAGGCAGCTACTTTCAAAATAGTTTAATTTTTATTGCTGATTTTTAATTTTTCTTTTTTGTTTGGCACAGAATGTGGATACTGAAAACAAGTCTATTAAAGTGCTTGGCTGAAAGCCCCAAGTCTCAGGACGTGGGCCTGTTGACATGGAGATGTGCTGACCCAGAGCGCTTCGCGGGGAAAGTATCTGGGCACCCCCAGATGGTTTTGATGGGGGTGGGGGACCTCACTTTTCCTCCAGCTCTGGCTTAGGAGGCAGAGAAAAGTGCTTCACTGGGGGGTGGGAAGTGTCTCAGATGAGTTCAGTCACTTTCTTGATGGGGACAAGGATTTAGTTTCTAAATCTCCCACCTTTTATTACCCATTTTGGAAGATCTGATGGTTAACTGTGCATTCACTCCACTGGCCCCAGAACCCCAATTGCACATTATTCTGTGTGTGTGCATGTGCATGTATGTGTACATGTGTGCGTGCATGTATGTGTGTATCTCTGTGTGCATGTGTGTGCGTGTGTGAATGTGCGTGTATGTGGGATGAGGGGACACTCACAGCAGGGGAATCAGCAAAGCAGGTTGTCACCCCCTGCCCCGTGGGGATGCACCACCCAGTCTGTTGAGGTCTGGACAGAACGAAGGAGCCGGAAGGGGAAGCTGCCTTTCCGGGCCTCTGCTGAGCAGGGACATGGCCTTGTCTTCTCCTGCCCCAGGCTCGAGACTCCCCCTGTTGGCACCCTGGTTCCCAGGCCTTTGACGTGGACACAGACATGGATTTCTCGTGGCCTCCATCCCCGGAGCCACTTCTGTCACAAGTCCCCATCTCTAATCAAAAGACTCCGCCGCTGCCCACTCCTGTCTGGAGAACCCTGATGAGGACACCCTCTGCACAGAGGCTAAGCGTGCTGGGGACACTTGTCCTACTCGACACCCCACTGGTACGAGGGGGCCGCCACCACTGACACAGACGGGGCAGGGTCCGAGTTCCCTCCTTGTCTGTTTCTCCAGAGAGTCCCGTGTCTGTCACATAGGCCAGCCATCAGAATCTCCCGGGGTCACAGAGCAGTGAGGTTCAGGTCCCTGTCACCCAGATGCACCAAACAAGAACAGTGGGCTGCAGCTGGGGTCACAGGTCTGACAGACCTCCGTGGGCCCCAGGTCAAGTGCACACTAACGTGGCTCCACCCTCCACGGCCCTTTCATGGGACATTTTCAGGGATATTGGCATTTCTCCGAGGAATTTGAGTTATACGTGCATTTTCAATCTGTAGTTTTGTGCTGATAAATATTTAACAGCAGTTTAAAAAGTGTGCTTGTAAATACTATGTGTGTGTATTGTAAGTCTCACCTACACAAAGGGCATGAGGTACCGTTTATTTCTTATGTGACAAAGTGCTCTTTCTCGCGAACTCCATCGAGCCACCTGATATAGGATGTGCGTTGATTTTCTTGAGTCATGATTTGCTTTCTATGGCAGTCTGCGAACTTTCCCCAATAAATGGATTGTCATCACATGGATTTGTGAGTTCCACCCTTGTATATATCATCTACACTAAACCGAAACCTCTTTCCACTTCAGCACCAGACATAACATGTGTTCATCTGCACAGTTAACATTTTCTCCAGCACATTCTTAAGTCTAAACACAGCAGCAGGATAACCCGCCCTCCTTTGTAGTGGTCGCCAGTTCCCCTGGTGTAAACCCTCCCACCCTGGCTGAATCCACGTCAGCCACATGCGGGAAGGTAGTGGGAGGGCTGGGCAACTCATCGTGACGTGGCTTCCCCACCACACAGATGCAGTGGGCGGACACGGCCCTTGAAGCATAATTGTACAGCAGAGTGAAGCTGTTAGGGAGTGAGGAATTTTGAGTATTTATTAAATTTTGAGATATTATCTCTTTGAAAGTTGGTGTCATTTAATTTTTAACAGTGACGTGAAATTCTCAGCTTTTCCCCCTAAAATCTGGGATTTATACGCAGAGAGGGAATGCAAGGAGAATGCACTATTCTATAAAGGGTTCTGTGTGACATTGGTCACAGGTCCTGTCAGAGGGAGTGGTTTTGAATTCTTATCTCACAGTCACTGAATTTGCCTGCGGTGGAAAAAAACCACAGCACTTTCAGCCCTGTGAGCTGTCCAGCTTGCAACATCGGGAAGACTGTTCCTTTTTCAGGCATCTTAAGTCTCAGTTTTTAAGCCTGTAAGGAATTGGACCCCAAAAAATCTGGGTTTGTGATCAGTTGTCTTTGCAAGCAGAAAACCCAAATGCCACCCATTCCACAAAGCCAGCTCTGGGCCTCACACTCCTGGTCCTTTTCAGTCACATCAGGAAGTTGTCATAATGCGTTGAAACGCGCCGTGCTGATAACGGACTGTGCTAACAGGCAGGCGCGCTCACGTCCTCCACCCACCGGCCGTCTGCTCCTCGGGCAGAGCAAACACAGCCGCTCATGCTCCAGAAACGCCAAGACCCGCACACGCAGGTGTGCGCCCGCCTGTGCCCTCCAGGTGTGCACGGGAGCTTCCGAGGGCAGAGAGCCACCACGTGGGGATGCACGCCTACTGGCCTCGCCCACTTCCTCAGTCAGTTCCCCACCGTCTCTAACTTACCCACCTGGGCCTTAGACCAGGCCCTGACGGGGGCTGACAAGGAAGTCCTTTATCTCTTATGGGCCTGGCTTTCAAAGACAAGGCCAAGGGCCCTCTTTACATCTTTGCTGCTGCTTTCCTGCCTTAGATGCAGAGGTTCTCCTCTCTGGGGGGGGCGTTTTCTGAAGATCTGATGGTGAATTGTGTGTTCACTCCACTGGCCCCGGAGCCCCGTGTGTGCATGTGCCCGGGTGGCAGAGCAGAGGTGCACAAACACCCTCTCGGTGGGTGCCTCAGGGACCAGAGTGGAGGTGATGTGTTGGGTCTCTGCAGAGGCGACATCCCTTTGTGCCACCAGCGTAGATGGGTGCATGACAATGGTGACATTGGTTTTCCTCACCCAGGGCACCTCATTCTTCCAGGGGCAGGGTTTTGGGCAGTCAGGGTGTTTGGGGCCCCAGCGTGAGCGGGGGCAGCCCTGAGCTCTCCGAGACCCCTGGCTGCTGGGAGTTCCTCTGCCCTCGGCTAAGCCCTCCTGCTGCCCCAGCCCACTCGGGCCAGGGCTCTGTGGCTGGCGCCATGGCTGCTCGCACTGAGTTCCTCAAGTCGCAGGCAGTCGTCAGGCTGCTGGCACCTCATTTCCTCTGACGGGGGTGGGGTACTCACCCCGTCGATGGGTCCGGTGTCCCTCACTGACATTGTGCTGTCGTTCCAGACACAGTCTGCTGTCCTAGTTAGATACTGGAAGCGCTTTGATCTCTCAGCAGCACGTTCACCTAGCATGGCGTAGGGTCCCCTCCAAAGACGATTTGGCTAAATAATTCAGCTTTGCTTTTCATAGGTGACATAGCCCAACCTGGGGAAACTTCCTGTGGGGCCAGCCTGCTGTCCCTCCCACACCTCCCCCAGGAGAGGCGGAAGGCGCCCGTGGCGTGTGTTTCGTCAGAGTCGGCCTCACAATCAGTCTCTCTCACAGGGCACAGGTGCGCGCAGGGGATGGTTGGAGGGATGCACATGATGGCGCCTTCGTGGTGGTGTCCTCTGGGAGTTTGCTTGTGTCCAAACTCACCAGGAAGTGTATGTTAAATGTGCCTAATTTTTTTTGAGAACGGAGAGCCTATACAATCCTGCCATACCACTTCTGGATATTTACCCCAAAGACACAAAAATGCTAATCCACAGAGATACAGGCACCCCCATGTTTATTGCAGCCCTATTCACAACAGCCAAGAAGTGAAAACTACCTTAGGCGCCATTATCAGATGAATGGAGAAAGGAGATGTGGTATAAACACACGGAGGAATACGACACAGCCGTAAAAAATGTCATCTTGTCATTTGCAACAACATGGGTGGAACTAGCAGGGGTGATGCTCAGTGAAAGATGTCAGAAAGAGCAGACGAATATCAGATGATCTCACTCATATAGAGCATAAAGAAACAAAGCAAAAAAACAGACAAAATGAAAACTCACCTTTGGACGCCAACAACAGAGGGAGGGCACCAGTGGGGAAGGGGACAGGGGTGAGCAGCTCCAGTGGACAGCAGGGGAGGACGTTGGGAAATCTGGCAGTGGGTGTGCTGTGATATCGTCTATTTGATGAATGGTGAACCTGCAGGTATTGATTTATATTATTCTTCAATCAAAGTTACTGCAAAAATATTTTTAAAAAAGAATAAAAGAGTGCAATTTTTGTCTGTCAATGACACGTCCATGAAACTTGCAGAGAAACAAGCAGAGAAAAGCGGACGTGCCGTGAGGCACTGGATCTTGCACCTCTGCCCACATCCGTCCCCGGGAGTGAGAAAGGAGCTTGTGTGGTGAAGGACACTGGTTTAGCTTCCTGCCTGAAACCTCTCTGGACCCTGAGCCTCCCTCCAGGCAGGTCACCGCAGCCGTCGCGCTTTCAGGCAGTCTAGGAGCCTCCGTGCCCTCCAGCAGCACTGGAAAAGAAAGACTGTGCTTCTCTGGTGCGAGTTCGGGAAGCCTGGTCCATCTCTTTAAAACCTAGTGACTTGACTGAAATCTACTCTTTTTCTTTTGTGGACAAAGAGCCAAATCCTGTAACTTTCTGAGACACCTGCCATCAGTGGCCGAGCCCTGCGGGTGGGCGCCCCACCCGGGAGCTCAGCCAGGTCCCAGGAGGGACATGGGCCAGGAAGGATGACTGAAGCATGACCTTGGCCAAGGCCCAAGTCCTGTCCTTGGGCTGAAAGGACCTCTGTCCCTCAAGGGGCCAAAGTGAGGGCAGACGCCAGCACAGGGGCTAACCTGCCTTGGGGCTGGAGAGCTGGGTTTCAACCCACCCGTGCTGAGTGGCTTCTTGATGCTCTTTTCAACCTGGGCCTCGGGCTCCATGTCCAAGGGGGCGACTGCACTGCCACGGCATGCCGCCGCTGTGGGTCTGTGAAGGCCTGACTTCCAGAGTTCCCAGTGGTCACCTGAGGTCACGTCATTGCTCCTCCGACTTGAGACTTGTCGGACTAAGAGCAAGAGCAGTGTCTACACAAGGTGGGCCACCAGGTGCCACTGAGATGGGCCAGGGTGTGGGCTGAGGGTCACAGCAATGTGGCCACTGGAAGGGCTAGGTGAGGGAAGACTGATGTGTGAGGGTCATTGGAGGGCGCAGAGACTCAGAGACAGAGAGAGAGGGAGACAGGGAAAGGGAGAGACACAGAGACAAAGGCGAGAGAGGGGCTAGAGAGACAGAAGCCGAGGGAGAGAGAGAAGGAGAGAAGGGGGAAGAAACAAAGAGACAGAGAGGGAGGGAAAGGGTGGGGAGAAAAACAAGGAGGTGGAGATGGCGGCGGGAGAGAGGAGATGGCAGGGGTGGTGGAGAAAGGAGCTGGAGACAGAGGGGCAGAGACCTGGATCCCTGTCAGAAGCTCGAACAGGTAAAACAACACACCGGGGAGTGCTTTCTGTCCGCTTGGTTCGATACTCATCTCGCCCTCAGACGCCTGTGAGCAGGCCCCATTACACTAGGGAAACTGAGGCACCAGGAGTAGTTTCAAGGTGAGAGTCTGCAGGCTGGTGGGTCCCAGTCTGTCTGGGGCCCTCGCCCCACGACAGAGGAGGCAACCCTAGTGGTCAGCCGCCAGGACCTGAGGGCCTGGGCTGGGGAGGGCAGGGGCGACCTCGCAGGGGCACCAGCAAGTGCTGTGAGCTGGCACAGGCCAGCCAGGGCAGGCCAGAGCCTCGCCCGGAGGAGCCAGCGAGTCACCGGCATGATGAAATGCAGCCGGCCAGGCAGGCCGCCCGCTCACACACGTCCCCCTGGAGCCCCTGTTTCCACATAGGAAGGATTCGTTCCTCCCGCTGTGACACAGGTGCCCATCAAAGTCACTTTGCTCCTTCAATAAGCAGCCAAGAAGGGGGCCCAGCTGCGCATGATGAGCTTGACATTTGAAACCGGAACAAGCTGCGCAGGGGTTCCACTCGTCAGCGGGGACACGTCCCGGGCCCTCTCAGTCCTCCATCCCTGCACATGCAGGAGGCGGAGGGAGCCAGGCACCCCAGCAGAGTAGACTAGGGGTCCCGCCCACCAACTGCCTCTTCCCTGAGCCCAGCGCATTTGGAAGCAGGCTACCATGAGCCACACGTTGATGGAAAGACAAAGAGCTGCACCCAGGATGGACACGGCTGTCCCAGGAGATGGCCCTGGCAGGCATCCTCGGCCAGCCCAGACCCTCATCACACCACATGACCATGTGACTTCAGGTCCAGTGGCACCAGACCTGCTCGGGTTGTCCTGTAGGAGAAGCATGGGACCACAGCTGGGCCTAGGGACGCACCACAGCTCTCGTGAGGCCCAGTGACCATGTCCAGACACAGTCCCAGGACACACCGCCCAGAGAAGCTCTTAACATCCCGACCACACAGCCTCTGCAGAAGACAGACTGAAGGAACACAACGGGGTGCCCCTGACCCCGTCTCTAACGGGGTGAGGGACCCCAGGCTCAGGAAACCCAACTCTGTATCGGACAGGATCGGACGGAACCCTGCGTCTCTGTCCTGGAACAAAGTGCCGGGTATCATCCCTCCACCTACCCTGGACAGTTAATCCGGCCCAAAGGGAACACAGGGCTGAGGGCGAAGTTTCTGAGCGGGACTCGGAGAAGCCACTGGTCTCGTCTGAGCCTCCACAGGCCTGGAGCGGCCTGTCTGGGGGCCGTGCTCCTGCCTCAGAACCTGTACCGTCAGCTCCAGCCTAGAGCATGTCGGGTCGGCAGCTGGCCCTGACCAGGGACTCGACCGCATGTGGTCACCTGGAACTCCTTTTCCATCCCGCTGTGAATCCCTTAATTGCTTGGTCGCTGGTCGGTGAAGGTAAGACGGGGTGTGGGCCCCAGGGTGGAAATGAAGATTTGTGATGCACCATAGAGCCAGCTCATCCCCCGGATGCTACGGCAGAAATGGGGGTTAAAACCAGAGACCCACACGTTTGCACATGCTCGTTCATTAACAGACGCAAAACGGAAGCCAAATGAGATGCATGTGTTGCTAAGAAGGAGCTGGGTTACCTACGGTGACTTCCTTTAGGAAGGACCCAAGGCATCTGTCCAGAGACATCAAAGAAACGTTTGCCTCCCAAGGGCCACACTGCCATACGGGTGTGCAGGCCCAGGGGAGAAGGTGTTTCTGGTGGCTGAAGTTCCTGCCCGGGGTCCTGAATCTGCCTTTGTCTTCATTCTCCGTGTGCCCCAGAGGGAGGGACAGGATGGCAGGTCTCTGGCCAGAGACCACTCCCAGTCCCCCGCAGCAGGCCTACATTCCAAGGGCCTTAACTCTCTCTCCCTGGGCCCACCCCTTCCTGCCAGACCTTTCTGTTCTGTCGGCTCAGGGCCCAGGCTGAACTCCCCACACTTGTCAAGGGCATTTTCTGTTGACCTGCTAACAAAAAGCAGCCTTTAAAATGACATTAATGTAAGTGCATTCTGACTAATGAGTAGGAGTTGATCCGTCTATTCTCCGGGCAAATTTTCAGCTTCAGACAAGAAGCCGATACTGCTTAAACATCGACGCCTGACACCACAGGGAACAGGCCCTTTCAGACCCGACAGCCCCTGAGATGACCAGGAGCTGCTGCAGGGCACAGCCTCCCTCACTTCCTCAGCTTCGCAGCCCCAAGGAGCAGGATGGCACTTCTCAGTTCCCCTAATTGTAGCTCCTTTGACTGCCCCCCCAAACTCTCCTTCTACTCAATTCCAGAAGACACATTAACTGCTTGAAATAATTAGCATCTTATATTTCTGTGTTGTTAACAAAAAAACCTAGAAAAGCCTTAATTACTCAGATTTTATGTCAATTGGCTCTTACGTTTGCGTTTTAGATGTGACCATGCCCGGGTCTGACATCTGAAGGAGTCCCATGTTAGGCTTACAGGTCTGGGGTGGGATAGCGAATGCAGAGTTAGCTGTGCTTTCTGGATGCAAGACATGCTATGGAAAGTTATCTGAGTGAGATCATGGAAACGTAAGTTAGCAGGCAGGCATTTAGTAAGTGCATATTCCTCGCCAAAGCCATTTAGCACATTTGTACAATTACATTCCTCATCAAATCTTTATTAATTGATAAGTATGATTATAAACTCAGATCAATTTTGACTGCAAGGAGGGATCCCCTAAAATGGCAGAAACTGCAGTGGGTGAACGTGACACTCAATTTCTCAATCTTTCTGATCCATCTTGTCATTTGATGGTTATAGGCATTCTTTTAAGGGCAAGAGTTGGGAATTAGGCTCTGTCACTACTCAGGCCCATTTCCTGAAGAAAACCACAATTGATAGGTGAAGGCTGCAAAGACTTTAAATTTTTTTGACACGATTAGGAAATGTTAGCATATAATGAATTTTTCTCCACTGCAAAGTAATCAAATGGATACTTCCTTACGTACTAAGAATGAAAAGAAACAAAGACCCCAAAGGACCCAAAATTGATCGACAGGGAGCATAGGGAATATTCCTTTCCTGAAAACATGAAAACAATACTCCACATTTCAGACGTTGGAAATATTTACCATTTAAATGAAGGACACTTACTGCTAGGTTCTAACTCCTTGACGTGGTTGATCTACAAATTGAAGAGAAGTCGATATGCGAATTTCTCTGGTATAATTTGTTCTCATTCATTCTTTTCCAAGAGGTATTATGCAAAGAAGAAACAGCACCAGAAATTCCAAAGCAGAGATTTCATGGACGTTGAAGTTGAAAGCATTTCACTGATGCCTAGATACTTTTCCTGGTGTGAGCTGGATATGATGGAACATACCCCTTCCTTGATTACTCACCAAGGCATTGGCTTCCTGCTTGCTCTCTTTCTGGGGGCACTCACTCTGGGGCAAGCCAGCCACCATGTCATGAGGACATTCAAGCAACCTGATGGAGGGCCCAGGTCTGAGAAATGGGGTCTCCTGCCAACAGCCAGGAAAGATTTAGGGACCCCTGCTCAGAGTCATGCAGTGCGCCATCTTGGAAGTGGACCCATCAGTCTGTCCAACCTTCCAGATGACTGCGGCCCAGTTAACACCTTGACTGAAACCTCAGGAGGATTCCAAGTCCGAGCCACACACTAAGTCATTTCCACATTCTGACCCATAGACACTGAGGTGATAAATGTTTATTATTTTAATTGCCAAGTTTGCGGACAATTTATTATAAAAGAGCAATTAACTAATACAGAAGAGAGAGAAAAGTGCTCCTCGTCCTGAGATCCTTGTCTCCACAGGAAGACATGAGGATGCGTGTAGCAGGTGTAAGTAACACAAATGATCTTGGAATCTTAGTTCGCTGAACATTTGCCAAACATTCAGGTTATTTCTTTCATTTAGCTCTGGCCATTGTACTTACCCATCCATGCATCTTCTTCATTTTGCTTTATGTCAGACATTCCAGAATCTGACAGTAAGAACGAGAACATACCAGCAGAGTTGCCATAATGTAGACAACAACTAAGAATTTCAGAGACTCCACTCTCATTTCCCTCACTGTATCTGCCTTCAAATAATGTTCAAGGTTTTTGAATAGATTCTAGAAGATAATCGAACCCATCTGATAAAGTTTTGTTTGTGCTATGAATAATACTCTTCTTTAATATTATCAAATTTAAGCTTATTTAATCCATTTCAAAGAGTCAGCCACAGAGTATATCGTAATTGATGAGTATCAAATACTATCAAATTCTTACATCTATCCTAAAAACCTTTTCAATAATAATGCTATAAATATGCATATTTTAATATTCTGGGATTATGAAATATATCGATAATGAAAAGTACTGAAATACCAGTATTTTGTTGACATACTATAGTTATATCACTATTTAAAATAACTAAAATATGAATTCTTTACATCTTAAAGTCAAGATCATTATCTCAATTATTCCAATTTCTGCAAAAAATGATGAAACAATATTCAGCCTGAAAAACTGACAGGTTTGCTCTGGACGATCTGCAGACACACAAAGAAATGCTTCTCTCACAATAAAAACGCCATTGATAGCTTTTATTTAAAATAACATGTCATCTTAATTTGTTATAAATGATTACATTTTGTACATTTTAACATCATGTGATTCGGCTTTCATAAAACTTTATTTTTGTCTATGTACTAATATGAGAATGACCATATTAGATATTTATAAGTTTAAAATTATATTTTACTTAATGTTTTTTAATGATTTAAGAAACAAAACACAAGTATTCAATCACATTTTGTGAAAGATACCAATATACCCCCATGGTCACTTTTTTCTATCATAGCGAGAAACTCACAAAGTCGTCCCTCAAGGAATGTTTATGACCTGGACACTTTGTCTGCAATTATGACACACTTTCAGCAGGGGGTGAAGTGGTTCAAACAGCTCTCTGCCCACAGGCATTAAAACCAAGAAGACCACTTTACATTTCCATCCTCATTTGCTTTTTCAATAAGGATGTCTCTCAAGGATCTGAAGTTACTTCTGAGGCTGCCAAATTTTAAACAATAACATTTATCATTGACATACTTTTCTGCGTGTTTTCTTAGCAATGACCTCAGCAAATTCCCAGCTTAGTCGTTAAAGAATCTGCTTCTGAATTAGCCTCTTTTTTAGGTCCCATCTGACTTTCTGGGACAGTCTGAAACCTCACTTTTGGTAGAGATAAGAGGCATTTCTGCACAGGAAGCAGGCGCCTGGGTGATGCCTCCTGTCCTCTCTGCATCTGAGCTTGGGGTGGAGGTGTCCCGGGGCAAAGGCGCAGCTCAGAGGTCACGTGGGTGGCTTGGGGACCTCATGCTGATGAGTTCCCTTGTTGCTTGCTGCAAAGCTGCTGAGAATGACCCTTCTTTTTAAGTCATCAGATAGAGAGCAGCTGGCTGCTGCTTTAGGACAAACCATCAACAGCTGAAGTCGTTAAGGTTCTCTGCCTGAAAAGACTCCCTTATTTTTGGTTGTGCCTCTTTTAGTCCCAAGAAATAGGAAGTGATGTAAAAGAGGGCAGCATGTGGATTAGCCCAGGACAGGCTCAGAGCTGTGTATCTCCTGAGAAGTTTCTTTATTCTCCTGATCCTCAGTTTCCTCCCAAGGAACATTTAGATGATTACAGGAGACCACGTATAGAAACACGGATACTTGGCAAATTTTTAATAAAACTGCTGTCTCCCTACCTGTGGTTTGATGGCGCTGATTTCCCCTTTCTAAAGAGGAATGTGGAAGTAGGGGGTACCTGCACCCCTTGCCTGCCGTGAAGTCTCCATAGGGTTCTTGAAGGGTGGGCTAGGGAACGCCCCGCAGATGTTCTAGAGCAGAAGGCTGCCACCGCGGGAGGCCAGTGAGCACCCTGATGCCCTGAACTCCACGCCCATTAGGGGCGCACACCTGCCGCTGTTTGTCGTCTGGCCTCACCAGCCCTCCCATTCAAGCATAGAGTGTGCCCCCTTCCCCATCCCCTAGCAGCCACTGCCTAGTGCTGGCCGGCCACTTGGATGTTGACTTCTGCTCACTGAAGGAGAGGAGAGGACCCGAGGACCCGCACTGACCTGCTGAGTGAACTGGGCGGGGTCTGTGAAAGCAGCCCCTTAATACTGTGTGCTTATATGCTCTGTGGATCCCTGAGACCCACAGCCCCTGGGATCAGCCCCATCTCTGCTCAGCATGCGCTCTCTCTGGGGTCCCGGCCATTGCAGGTTTCCCCTTGTCCATCTTCCCTCTTGGGACCATCATTTCCACATGGTGTAAAGCGCTGTGCTTCTCAGCCGGTGTGAGAGCGCCCCCTGGGGGCGTTGCCAGCATGCCGCGAGTTCTCCTGGTCGCAAGACACCCTGCGGGCACTCAGGGACGGGGCAGGATGCTGAGTGCCCTGAGACCCTAAGAGGAACAGAACGTTCTGCCATACATCCCTCAGTGAGAGTCCTGCCTCCAGTGATGCGAGCACGGGTCCAGGCCTGCTTTACCTACTAATGCCCATCTCGAGGTCATCTCCAGGTACTGTGAATGCACCCCCAGACACAGCCACCGGAGGGGCAGAACCCCACTCGTTTGAAACGCTCACTCATCTGCATCACTCGATTCGTCAGGCCACGTCTGGTCATCAGTCTGTGGCTTTAGTCAACAGTGGAGAGCCGTGCTGAGTGGGAATCAGCAGACCATCTTCTGGCTCACAGCCCCCCGGTCTCATGGGACACAGTACACATCATTCTATTAAATGACTGTATATGCCAGTCTGCAAAGACGCAGTATCTAGATGATTGATTAACTGATAGCTAGCTAGCTAGATACAGGGATAGATGATAGGTTTAGCGTAGTTAGATAAGGGAAGCGAGAAGAGAGAGAGGGAGACAGGACAGAGGAGAGAGATTTATGAAAGAAATTGGTTCATGGAGCAGGAGGCTGAGGAGTTCTCGTCTACCATTGGCAGCTTGTCCAGGGGGGTTGGTGTGTTATTCAGTTCAAGTGGAAAAGGTGGGCACCACTCTGAGAGCAGAAGGTGAGGTGAGCTGTCTAGCTCAGCAGTGAGACAGAACAAAGCAGAGAATTTCCCTTCTGCTCCCTTTTATTCTGCTCAGGCCTGAAGTGATATCTGAGATCACCCATATTAGGAGAAATTTCATCTACTTCACCGGACCCCCCTCAATGGTGACATCATCTGAAAACACCCTCCTGGACTCACCTGGAAAAAATGTGTCATCTGGGCACCTGTAGCCGGCCAGGCGCACACATCAAATGAACCCTTGCAGTGACGTCTCTTTGATTCTCCATCATATACAAATGAGGAAAGAGGTAATGCTACCGATGGAGTCTGGAGGTCATAAGAGAGCATCACAGGTACTGGGTATCGTGGGGAATGGTCTGATAAAGCTGAAGCTGGATTTATCAAAAAATGGTACCTGCGATGATGATTCTTGGCCATGGGCATTTTTTATCCAACTCAAAGACTGAAATGCTTAAAAAATACGTCTTAAAAAAAATGTCTTAAAAATATTTCTAATGGGGAGATTTCAGAACAAAGTGACAGCGTTCAGGGACAAGTGGGGAATTTCCCACTGCCCTTTGGAGTGTCCCTCACAGATGGCCGCTGAATTCCGTTCTTCGTAGGAAAACTCTGCCTTCATGAATTGGGCACAGATTTGTTAATGAATCTGGATTTTTAAGCCTGAAAAAATGATAGCGTTTGGGGCCCACACGGGATTAAATCAGAGACAACCAGGCTAGTGGGCGGGAGGTGGGCACGTGTCCCTGATCACCTCGGGAGCTCCTGGGGGCCCCTGGGTAGCAGCCATGGGTCCTGCTCTCTGGGGCCTCTTCAGGGCACAGGACTGGCCTAGCACCTCTTAGGAGTTCTCCTCACCTCCCACCCTGACACCTATCTCTAGAAACCTCTGACTCCACTCCACCCTGTGAGTCTCGGCTGATTCCATTCTCGCGAGACCCTGAGTTTGACTGGGTCTCTGAGCTGCCCACTGCTCGCCCTCTCCGGTCTGCTGGGAGCAGCAGTGAGGGGCTCTGGGCCCCCAGTACGCAGAGTGGGGGCAGACGGGGAGGCTCAGGCAGATCCTGGCTCAAGGCGGGTCTTGCTTTGTCAGCCGGCCTGACTTGTTTACACCCTGTCCTTGCTCCAGGACATTGAGGGAAGGACAGGACACACACTGGACTTTCCAAAGGCACAGCTGGCTGCTTTTAAGTGTCTGAAGGGCGCTCTGAATGAGGCCTTTCCTGGGGAGTGGAGGGTGGAGGAGATGTTTCAGAGGCTTCTTTCTGAAAGTGCCTTGAGACTCAGGACAGCCCCTCATCACTGCCACTTGAAGCAGGCTCCCTACCTCCTACCTCTTCAGGCTCGCTGCTAGGAGGGTACAGCTCAGCTCCGGCTCCCGTCTGCCTGGCGGTTCCATGTGCCCCTGGCTGCTTGTGTGGGGGTGTCCAGGCGCTGAGCTGGGCCGCTGCTCGCAAAGTGGGGGCTCTCAGCCCTGACAGTTGAAGAAGCCTCCATCCTTGGCTTGACGCCCCCCTGCCCACCCCTCCCACCCCCCCATATAGTGAATCATTCACGCACTAGTTCTCGGCATTTTCTTTCTTATCCTCACATTTTCTCCACTCTGTAGGGAGGATCCTGGGATCTGGGAAGCTTGAAACTGGAGGGAAGTCTGGCTGGACTAAGGCGATTGGGCCCCGACAGCCACGTTGGAGGGACACTGTGTCCTGTCATGCAGCCTCCCCTCCAGGGTCAGGCCCATGCCTGGTTCTGGGCAGCAGAACGTGGGCAGCTAAGCCTTGTGCTCCTTGCAGGCCCTGGAAGCTTCTGACCTTCACTTTCTGGCTGAGCGAGGAGGACTTCCTAGGGCGGAAGGAGAGGAGCAAGGCAGGGTCCTCACTGATGTGGAACTTCTTCTAAGCAAAAATACACTTTCTTAGATTAAACCACTTAGATTAAACCACTGAGAACTGGGGGTTTATGGCATTACCCCAGGAAAATGGGCCGTCACTCATCGCTGAGCTTGAGATGCTTCATCCACATAAAAGGAGAACACACTGGTCATATTCAAGCTGAGATCTCAGGACAGGTCGTATCTGGGGACTTCTTGGCAGGTGCTTGATAAATGTGGTTCCCTGCTTTGGGCACAGACCCTCCACCCCTGTAATCATCTCTGTGGCCTCTCTCTGAGCGTCTCAAATGCCGCTCCTTTGGGGTGACAGGGAGGGTTGTGTGATGCTGTGACGGAGAGCTTTTCCTGAGCATCCCTGGGACCCTGTCTTCTGCCTCTGTAGTCCTTATCGGCAATGTGCCCAGTTTCATTTAGTGCCACGAGCAGAGCAAGAATGAGCAGTGACCAGTGTCCGTCCCAGCTGCCCTCAGAGCAGAGGTGGGTGCCTGCCCATGAGTCAGAGTGGAAACCCACTGTGGTGTCGCCTAGTCACCAGCTGCAGCCCACAGTCCTGGAAGGCGCGCCCTCTGCTAGCGCCGGCCCCCATTTTGCAGGGGAAATGGCACCTGTAGAGACCCAGGGACCCGGCTGGCCCCCAGGGTAGGAGCCATCTGTTAAAAGTTAGTTTTCCCCAGCTTTATGGAGGCATAACTGATGAAAACAATGTATTTTAGAGCTTCCTGAATATACTATATTTGTAAAATGGCTCACACATTGTGTTGTCGCACCTCATAGTCGCCTTTGTTCTCTGGTGACAGCTCTCTTCGCTGATGGCAAAATGCGACAGATGAGTAAGGCGCGCCCTGGTGGAGCAGTGGTTAGGTCCGCAGAGCGCGGCCCATGTGCATCCCCAGGACCCAGGTTCATGTCCCGGGACGTGCTGGGGAGGAGCAACCGAAGTGAACGACTAAATAAAGTGCTTCCTCCCGGTCTCTGCCTGCCTGGCTGCGGCCTTCGTTCCTGCCTGCACCTTTCCTTTCAAAAACAAAACCAAAACAACACAACAAATCTTACTAATCAGGCACCTTGCTGTGCACAGATTCCGACTGGACACCTGACGACAACAGGAAATTGTGCCCTTGGACTGCCGCCCCGGTGTCCCCTCTGTTTCTGGGCTGCTTGCAGGACGCGTGTGAGGGCAGGGTGCCCCCAAGTCGGCGGGGCGCACACAGTGACTCCACACAAGTGGACACAGGTTTCCTTCTTCCCTTTGCTGTGACTGCTCAGTGTCCCCACACAGGGTACAGGGTCCCGGTCCAGGGGGCAGGACGACCCGGAGGCTGGTTTTTAGTCATAGAAGCATCATCAAACTGCTCAAAGAAGACCCAAAACACTGTCTGCATTCCTGCATTCACTTTTCAACCCACTTACTTTGGTTGCCACTTAGTTGGTTTCCAGATTGCAACCCAGCGGCTCAGAGCACAAGGCGGGACCTGACTCTGGACAGGTTGGCCTCTGTCACAGGTGCACTTACCAGTACGATTAGACTGTGACACTCCTGCGCGACTTCGGGATGTGGGAGGAAACGAATGCTCAGAGACAAGCCACACAGGTGTGGGAGAGCTGCTTCCCCCACCCCTGCACGTACACACACAGACACAGACACACAGACAGAGACACACACAGACACACACAGACACATATAGACACACACACACAGACATACACACACAGACACACAGAAACACACACACAGACACACACACATATAGACACAGACACACAGACACAGACACAGACCCACACACAGAGACACACACACATATAGACACAGATACACACAGACATACACATACAGACACACAGACACAAGAGACACAGCCACACACACACACACACACCTGTGAAGCAGATCCCCAAAGGGTTTCCTGTGACCCACATCCCGCCACAAGGGAGTCATTAGATTGGCACCAGCTGGCCAACTGTCTTGCCTTAGCAAGTCCTGCAGGTGACCGGTGCAAGCATGGCATGAGGGTCACATGACGAGGACTGTCCCAGGTATGTCCAGGACTGGAGGCCGCCCTTGAGGACACTGGTATCTGTCTTTTCTCTCTGCCGCGTTGCCAGGTCACCTTAAAACTACACCAGACTCCAGTCTTGGGCCTCCCTCTGGGGCCCAGTCAGCCCATCATGCTGTCAACCCCCACCCGGGAGTCACGGTGGATGCAGCCGGTCACTTCAGGGTGCGGGCCTTCTGTCTGTCCAACAGTGTGGCCTTCCCCACCTCCTTCTCTTTCCGGACAGTGTTGGGGTGTCCTGGGGAAGCACATGGGTCCGGGACCCAGCGCCGGCTCAGGCCTCTCCCCACACCTGCTTCACCCAGGGCGGGAGCTGTGCGGTGGGCAGGAGGGGATGCAGCGCTGTGCACACTGACTGAGACCCGCCCTGCCCTGGGGGTGGAGGTGGGGGCTGCAGAGGTTTTCTTGTGTTTGCCTTTTCTCACTTGTCTTCAGCTCAGTCACCCTGTGCCGGCACTCCTGGTGCGCCCTCGGACGCCGGCAGGGGTGCCCTGGCAGTCCCTCGGCACCACACGTGTGGTGAGGCCGCTCCTGTGCAGCCCCTTCCCGTCCCAGAAGGCCGGAGCGGCGGGCCAGCTCTGTGTCAGTCACATGAATGCAAGAACCTGCCAAAGCAGCTCTCCCCCATGATGAGGCGGCCTTCCCCCAGTCGTAGGCAGGCTCTGTCCAGGACGCAGGGCCACCCGTCCTGTCCCTGCTCCACTTCGGGTGGACACCGCGTTCCCTGAGAGACACACGCTGGTGCCCTGAGAACCAGTCTCTTCTTTGATTTGGACGTGAGCTAATTTCTCTGGGGTTAGGAAAAAGCAGCACGAATGGCCTCTGGGCCTGCTGAGACTCAGAGAATTTAAGAATATTCTGTTTTAGGGAAGAAAAAGACTGTGGATCAGTTCTGCTAAAAGATAGGCATCAGCCTTTTCCAAGACCCGTCTTCGCCAGAGCAGGCCTTCCCAGTCCCTGTCACCTTATGTGGAGCTACAGGTTGACAGAGACCCACAGCTGTGACACTCACCCTAGATTCTGAGATGTACCATCCCTCACACACCACCTTTGTTAAAGAAACCTGTCTTTAACAGGGAAACATCTGGAGGCCAAGTTTCCTCACAGGACATAATCCCCTCACACAAGGCCCCTTTCCCATCCGGCTGCACAGGAGAGACGTGCTTGGTCTGCCCCATTTATGTCAGGAGGCCCAGCCATCTCTGATCTGGCCTCTCCTCCTGCTCACCTTTCTGATGTGCACGTGTTTGTCCAGTCCGTGAAGAACCAGAGGTTCCCCGACACGCCCACCAAGGAGGACTGTCCAGTAGCCCCTTGCTCAGGTCCCCCCGCCTCAGGAGAGCGACAGGGGCGGCAGGCACACTTCCCACCATTCTGAGGCTCTGGGTCCTCAGGAGGCCAGTCCTTAAGGAGGGCGGGGCTGTGGGGCTGGCACCCGCAATGTGTGGGGCGGCCCTCACATCTGCAGCACATCTGGAGCTCAACCCAGACACGTGTCGGAAGCCCAAACAGCCTTGGTGACACCGGTCCTGAGACACCTGTGCCATTGGGCCCTCCCACCTCCCTCAGGGCTGCATGGGGTGACTTCAAACTCCAAGAGCAGTGCTCTTATCACCGAAGGTGCAGGACCCTTGTCCTTGTCCTCTGACGCCATGGCCTTCCTAACGTGAGAGTCTTCCTGTCTCACAGCCCAGAGGCGGAGCCAGGATGTGCCCGCGGCTCACGACTGGACACAGCGCGTGAGGGGGTCGAGCCCAAAGCTGCTGTCCCTCCGGAGGTGTAAGGGCCCCAGCCTCTGGGCTGCTGGCGCGCTTCCTATGCGTCCTGGCTGTAGTTTGTCCACTGCTCACACTCACCTGGAGAAGGTTCACGGGGCAGTGTGGCTGCTTTTCATTTTCTGTCTCTCAGGCTGCAGCAAAGCCATCCCTGAATAGCCGTCTTGAGGATTTGGACCGTCAATGACCAGGAAGAACATAAATGTTATCGGCCTCCACGCAGAACGAGGCTGCAAAATCTTAATGGCCTCCCAGGTCTGGCGGACACCAAGAAGCCGATGGAAGAGAGCCCATCAGGGCTGCTCAGACGAGTCTCTCTGAAAACGCTGCGTCTCTGTAAGGAGCCCCAGCCTTCCGAGGGCACACGGATCCCTCCGCAGCTTTTGAGGCGCTTTCAGAGAACACCTGCACGAACACAAAGCAAAAGCAAGAAACAGAAAAACAAAGGAGGAGAGGAGGCGCGTGATTCATGATCTGGGGAGGACTGTCCACTGCAGGATGTTGTCTGCTTCAGGGAAGCATCTCTGGTCCATTTTGGCTTCAGATCTCCAGCTGCATGAGGTTCCAAGAGTCTAAAAGGGCCCTTTTCATGGAGATGTGGGTCCAAGGCCCCAGATCCTGAAGTGCACAGCCATCTGGGCAGTGAGGTCAGCTCCTTCGGATAAGGTCCAAGTTCCAGTTCCAGATGAGCGTCTCATCTAAACTTCATCAGAAACCTATCCCTGTCCGAGTCCTTGTCATGAACCCCTCTGAAGAAGAAGAAGCGTTAGAGTCAAACAATAGCTGTAAATGAAACACCATGCTTTAACAGTGGCCAGTGTTAAAGATCTGACAAGCGCTCGTTTGATGAGGGATTTCTTGGCTGCGGTGGCGCATATTAAGATGCTGCTCAGGCAGGCGTGTACTGACTGTGTCTACAAGTTTCAGAACAATTTCAGAAACACCTGTTGAGCAACTCTGTCCACAGATGTAAAAGCTAAGAAGGTTTGTCACCACTTTTTATTATACTTCCCACATAGTTTAACCTGCCAAAAAGCCTAACTATTTTAACATATCTTTTACCAGGGCTCCTCTGGGCAATCCCGAAGTCGGCTGGAGGTCAGAAGAGTCCACTTAGCATTTGATCGCGGGAGGTGGTCAAAATGCTAAAAGATTTGAACATTTGCTCAGATTGCAGATAATCATGAAGTAACGTCAATTATGGAGGAAACCAAAGTGGCAACAGAAGATTTAACGGGCAACTACAGAAGGTTACACAGCTGTCAATAAAACCTGGTTCCTTTCATTTTGAGAAGACTTGGTTCTCTCAAGTAAGCAAAGACCTGATAAGACACATGAGCCACCGGAAATTTGGATAAGAGGGAACCTCATTGCTTTCCAGGCATAGAACACAGAAGATAAAGAAAATTCTGCCACAAGATTTTATCAGACCAGTAGTCTAAGAAAACTCTCCTTTTAATAGTAAGAAAACCTTTGCACCAATGTGCTTTTGACATTTAGACTCTTTGTCTAAAACCTAAATAAATTCATTCTGATCTTAGCTGGCTGATCACTCGTAACATTCCTTTCCCAAGACTGCTTCTCAGCAAGCCTGCTCTAACTTTTCTATGACCACTCAGGGTCTGCCCTGTTTTTCCTTTTCTCCTTTGAGAATGACTAGTCATTCGACTTTATGACAAAAATTACTTTTTTCTCTTAAAAGTAACAATAAAAATGCCTTTTAATCCCTGTCCTTATAAAATCTACTTTTTTCTGCTTTTCATACACATTACTCCCTTTCACCTGTATAACTTGTAGTAGTTTTAATTACATGTATTAGTTAGAATTCTTAACCCTTAGATTCATTCATTTCTAGTGAAAATGGAAACTGAACAATCGTGTACTGTTTCACTAGCATTCTGTAAACTGACTAATTCATAAATATATTTAATAATTTCTAGACACATACTCTTCCTCATAGTAACTTTTGCAATGTAGCACAAGGCATATCTACAAATAGATCAAATTTCTTTCATTTCTCTGTAACAAGAAGCCTGTGTTCAACAGTTAACGTTTCAGTGTTTTATCTTATCAATTCACCCTTTATCTTATTATTCAGCATTTTATCTTATTTGAAAATGATCTAGATAGTCAATAAATATCTGTTATTTAGCAAAATTGTAGTATGGTCTGAAGTTACCAAAAATATTTGGAAAATATTTTAAATAGGCATGCCATAAGTCATAACTATTAAAAAGTTCATTTATCATTTTTCTCTAATATCTATGTATTTTACACATTCTTGACAATTACATATTTAGACTATTATGAAAATTTCATGAAACATTAAACAGCTAATCATCAACTTATTTTTATTGCTGAGAGATTCTGTTAGAGCGATAAAATGACTTTGTTTGACTTTTAGTAAAACTAGCTTGAATCAAAGTTGCATGTCCACATTATATTTTATGTTGATAAATCTGAACATATCTGTTTTAGTTAAATCAACACGGTACAAACTAGCTGTTATTTAGGGAAGAGTATAGCAGATCAAGTGAACTTGAAAATTGTATTTGTTTCCATAATTCTGAAAAAATACTTAATTTTTTTTAAAGGAAAGACACAGGCAGGATGAAGGTGAACAGGCAAGCAGGCAAGAAGAGAGAGGAGGAAGAAACATTTCTATTTATTTTGTTTAACTGTTCATCTTATTTTTGCCCCCAGCCCTGGATACAAACCTGGGACCTAGGGATGTAGGTGGACTGCACTTGGCTGGAGGTGGCGGACTTAATCACTACTCCACCTGGGTGTGCCTAGAACATTTAATTTTTATAAAATTCAATCTGTAAGTCAAAAGGAACTCACAGATGACAAGGTGAGATTTACCTGGGTCCCGGGGTAACAGTGACCTTAAATCTACCAAGTCTTGTGCCTGAGGAAGGGACTCACCCCAGAGAGCTTCTCCCCTTCCAGCACAGAGAAAACCTGTTCACATCTCTTGGGACCCCAGAAACCTCACGGGTGACTCCAAGTAACTGTGACCCTCAGAGTAGACCACCAGCCCCGCGCTGTCCCCTTTTGGCTGAGAGGAGGGCTGTTTTTCCTCCAAACCTGCCCGATGCAGGTGGCTCTGAGTCAGCTGACAGACTGCCCGCAGGGGACACCCAGCCTCCCCAGCACCGATGGCCACCCCCGCTTGTCTGCTGCTCCTGGGTCAGCCGAAGCTACCGCCCGCTGACTGCACCTCGGGCTGACCCACTGCGGGTGCAACAGCCTGTTAGTGAGTGAAGACAGCAGAATTGGGACACGTGAAATACTGGGCAACGCATCGCCTTCAACGGAATGTCACACGCGTGCCCCGAATCACCCCACAGCTGGAGTGGCAAGTGCCATTCCTCCTTTGTAAGTGTTGCTGTCAGATTTCATGTACTCTTGCTCTTTGCCCCTTAGAGCTTCTGCCTCCTCCGGTGAAAAGCCTAGCCTCAGTGATCCCCTGGGGGGCGGCACTTAATGACGGATTTGTGCTGTAGCTATGAGTCAGCTCAGAGAAGGCTCCTGCAGGGTGGCTGTGTGCCCACAGCAGTGGCGGCCAGACAGCGGTGTGATGTGTCTGTCTTGTTGAAAGAGGACAGGTGTCCATGGAGATGGAGCTAGGATGAGACGGAACTTAATTATCAGACTCTTGTGAGAAAAGGTCACAGCACGGGCATAGTGGGGATGTCCGGGCATAGTGGGGACACTCGGGCATAGTGGGGACACTCGGGCATAGTGGGGACGTCCGGGCATAGTGGGGATGTCCGGGCATAGTGGGAACACTTGGGCATAGTGGGGACATTCGGGCATAGTGGGGATGTCCGGGCATAGTGGGAACACTTGGGCATAGTGGGGACATTCGGGCATAGTGGGGATGTCCGGACTTAGTGGGGAAGTCCGGGCATAGAGGGAATGCTCTGGACTCAGTGAGGCCCTCATGGTTTTCCAAATCCAGTCCATGACCTGAGAGTTTATTCTCTGGGACCAACGGAAGGACAGGAGCAGAGACTCAGCCCTCTGTAGACACTGTGCTGTGCTGGAAAGGCAAGACTTTGATGTGAGAGCAGAGCCCTTTCTCTTGACCCTAAATTTCAGGGCACCACGCTAATTAAAAGTACCAAGCGTTGGCAGAATTCAAGCGCCAGGTGAAGTCAGGTGTGAGCAGAGAGAGCTTCCACACGTGGGGAGAGGGCTGAGGGTCACGCAGGCCTCGGGCCCCAGTCCTACCTCATCATGAGCTCTCTGAGCTTCACTACTTCCTTTCCAAGTGGTCGCCTTTTAAATGCATACTATTTTTCAGCATTAGTCTGATGCTGCAAAGCCTCCCTTCAGATTTGCTGCAGTATGCGTATTCCGGATCATCCCCTAATCCAGATCCTCACCGGCTGCTCCACAGCTGACCGTGGGCCAGCCTCTTAGCATTGCATAGAACCTGCGGAGAAACACAGCCTGGCAGATATGTAAGTCACCTTGTGTCGTATAACAATAATATTACACATGCAATAGGACTCGTGTCAACACACAATTAAGGCGCTGAGACCTGTCAAGATTTGCTGTCTACAAGCAGGAGACCTCGAAGGGCCAATCATGTCACTGCCATCCAAGTACACCTGTGGAGGCTGGAGAAGACCATTGTCCCACCCTGGAAACAGGCACAGAAGGAACCCTCCCTCATGCTGCCTCCATGCTAGCCAGGCCTTCGGCTGGTTCCAAAGGTCCACCACAAGGGACAGGCCATCAGCTTTGTTAGGTCTGTGGTTCCAATGCTCATCTTCTCACAGAGACACACAGACACGCCTCAGACAGAGCCCGACGCCTGCCGTGTGCGCAGGGCACACGGGCAGGACGAACTGTGTCCCAGGCACACACCCGGTGGTGACTGCATTCATTCTCGCCAACAGGAGGGAGGAGCAATTAAAATGGTCAGATGCCACCTGTCATCCAACACTCATCACAGGGCAGACTCCATGCCAGCAGGTCAGACGAACACCTGCTGTGCTCGTCAGTCAAGGATGGTGCAGGGACGTGCTTTCCGTCTTGACCTTGCCTAGCAGTGTAGGTGTGGCAGGGACACCTGCTGGCATCGCTCTCTGCTGACCTCGTGTACCTGTGCCTGAACTCGCAGTCCCGATGAAAGCACGGGCTGGCTCTTCCACACCATAACAGGTCGCACACAATTAAACGGTCACACGTTTGCTAGCCCGGTTAGTGTTACCTGAATTTTTCAGGAGGAAGGCAGTGGATATAGCATGACACAGCCAACACAGTACCTGTCCCCAGCCCCTCCGACCAAGTGTTGCCAGGAGGAATTGTCCCCAGGCCCAGGAGTGCTGTCACAGTCACGTAACTTTCCGGGTCACAGCCTGGCCATCTCCTCAGGGCCCGCCCAGAGTCAGGTGGGTGAGGCCTCTGTTAGGGTATCTTAGCGAGAACAAGCAAGCCCTCCTAGAGAGACTTTTCAGAACCCTGTGACTCATTCCTGAGTCCTTTATGATGCCTTATGGTAGGTGACACTGTAAAGGAACAGGAGCTTCCTGGAAATTTGTGTGTTAGGGGATTTTTTGCTTGAACGCGCTTCACGAGACAGGACCCGTGTGTGAGCTGTCCTGAGTGCATCCGGGTACATGGAAGACACATGCAAGGCTCTGTAAAATCATGTGGAAGATTTGGATTATCCAATACATTATGGAGGCAAAGGGCAAATGATTTTGTAAAACTAGTCAATGTGTTGCTTTCTCCAACATAATTTCACGTTGACCAAAGACTTCAGGGTGAAAACATCTAACGTAAAGGCACACGAAGAAAAGATGATTTCAAAAGGCATGTTTGGTGTGATTTTCGTAAGCATGACACAAGCACAGCACGGGGTGTGTTCAGACTGAAAATTCAGGTTTGGTCGGATAGAGCGCTCAACCAAATGAAGGCCTTTAACATTGTTTTCTTGTGGTAAGAGCAGGGGCCCTCGACCGGCCCTCCTGACGAATTTTGCAGTGCCCAGTATCACTGACTGAAGTGACCACGTTGTCCAGCAAACGTCAGGCTTACTCATCTTGCTTGGCTGGTACCTGAGGCCAGCTATCCGTGCCCGACTCTGTCCGCCTCCTGGAAACCACCATTCCTCCCACGGAGTCTGTAGCTATTTAGAGCCCGCACGTCAGACCCTGCAGAGCCTGTCCTTCTGTGACTGCTTATCTCACTTCACAGAAAGTCCTCAGGAGCTAGCTTCTTAAAAACCTGTGACCTTGTAGACACGGATAATCAAGATGGAACAAACGATAGATGAATGATGTAAAAAGCCAGTGTAGAGGAAAAGAAATACAAATGATTTATACACATAGGAAATGATTCCAAACTCACTTGGAGCTCAAGAAACGCAAATTAAAGGACTGGATGCTTCTTTTCACCCTGTAGATGGCAGGAGCCAAAATGCACATTCTCAGTGCCACTGCGGGTGGCGATGGGAAAACCCAGTGCTGTTTGTTGGATGAGACGTATCACTGCCGGTCATCAAATGTACTAGACACGTGCTTGGGAATTTGCTTCTATAAAATGTCTTCTCCTGATACATCCACCTGTGTTCAAATGCAGACGCGGACGTGTTTGCTATAGTTTTGTTTAGAATAGCAAAGAACTAGAAACATCTTCTGTGTGGACAAAAGGGCTGGCTGTCGAGGCATCTTGCTATGGCCTCTGGTGGGTCCCCAAATGCACTGCAGAGAAGAGGCAGAGCCGTGTCTAATTATGTCAAAATATGGTCACGGTTTTTATTAAATTAAAACAGTGAATTGCAGAGCAACACCTCCAATCGTTCCAGCCCTGTATCAAAAGTCTGCATCTACGTAGAGACAGACATAAAATAGCGCGGGTGGCTGAGGCGGGCGAGGGCTGAGCCTGGGTCCCCTGTGCACAGGTATTCACGAGGCCCCGGTCTGTACTGAGGTTACCTTTCCTTCGACCCCTGCAGCCCCATGTCCTTGCCCGCCTTCTGCTGAGTTGCTGACGGTTCTGTGAGCCCCGTGCTCTCTGAATGCTGGGCTGTCTCACAGCTGCTCCTGCACTGGACACTGTCCCATGTCACTCGGCGTCCCTGGGTTTCGGTGTGGATGCCACTCTGATCCCTACCTCTTCTATCCAGACCATGTGTCCTTCTAACGGTTCCAGAGCAACTGGATGACTGCCATCAATGTCCTTCTCCTGTCCCAGCGCAAATGGTCTCATGTGTTGAGAAGTCCTCTTCCCGGTGGCAAGTTCCGACTCAGCTGTGACTGCTCACAGCTCCATGTCTGACTCCACAGTTCTCAGCGCATCAGGGCACCGTTTAAATGTCTGCTCCACGGACGAATAACCAGGCCTCGAGGAAGAAGGACTCAGAACCCGAGAGCCCCTAAGAAGTCCCTCTGCCATCGGACAACAAGCAGCAGTGACATCTACACCTCATCTGATGGGCGTGGGAGGAGCCGTGGCTGCAGGAGGGGTACCGGGGGAGCAGAATAATGAGGCTTCAGAAAAGAGACCAAACTGGGTGTCGGGAAAGTCTCTGCTGGGCTCCGCTGGTGGCGCCTGTGAGCAGGTGAATTTGGGGGAAGGTGGAGAGTGCATGTCTGGCTGAGAATCCAAAGCCAGTGAGAGGACACAAGGGTTCTGTTACAATTCGCCGAGTCCAGGTGCTGCTGCGGGTCGGCACTCAGAGTTCAAACTGTCACACAACGCCCATCAAGGCTCACTGTCACTGGCAGGCAAGTGAAAAGGGGGAAGAGCTGGACCCAGAGACCCCTGGGAGAATCCACCAGTGAAGCTGGGAGCAAGGACCCCACTGGCCCCACACAGATGGGACAATGGCTGCCAGCCCAGGGTTAGATTATCCTGAGGTCCACTGGCCTCGGAAGCCACCTGGGGCATCAGCATGGAGATGATCTTAGCTTAGGGGTGAAATGCGGGCAATCTACAAAGTTAAGAAAAAATGACAGATACAGAACCGGTCTGGCCAAGGCTGACACTATCACACCCGCCTGTGGGCCTTACACCGGACCTCACCGGTCAGTGACGGGATGAGCTTGTCACCACCACCACGGTACTACCTGCTCCCAGCATCCCCCAGAGATACTCCTCAAACACGATCCTTCAACCAGCCTGTTCTCCTGACTGCCCGGGAGGGGAGCCCCCACTGCCTGAGGGCCCTCTGTCCCCAGCCAGCTGTGTGCCCCAAGAACAGAGCTCAGAGTCCTCACTGACAAGGAACCAGGAGCAGGCGTGCAGAGCAAGTCAAGGTGAGCTGGGTCCATTCTGCATGAAAGGCACCGGGCCCCACTGCAGGTTCCCACATTGTCACCCGCCTGAAAGAAACTCCGGGAAGGGGTATAAGAGATGGAGATGGGAGGAACATGTGTCTGGGGTTCCAGCACCTCTATGGTAAGACAGGTTGGGCCACTACTGCTCCCTGAAATGTGTCACTTCACTGTGCAGTGGGTTTCATTAGGGAATTCCAGGAACCCTGGCCTGGAAGGGGCACGCAAAGGGATGCACACAGGTGGAGACCCCAGGCCGGTGGGTGGACCCTTTCTTCTGCCCAGGGCTGTTGTCAGCACGGCCCTCCAATGTAAAAGGTTCAGGTCCTAGCCTGCAGCTGGCCAGACAGGGTGGACAGACCTGGACGGAGGACCCACCAGGCCGGCACTCTTGCCCTGCCCCGCCAGTCCACATTGGTGAAGCTTCCTGTGTTTCCAGAGAAAGAGGAATACGGGCTGCCAGTCTCTCTGCTAGACTCGTAGGAAATGTAAACGTGATGACGTTGGGAATATTCCCCAGGACCATGCGTCCTTCTAAGGCTGGTCTTCAAGTAATCAAGAGTATCCGATGGTTGACAAAGATCAACTCACAACGACTGGGTAGGACCCACATAAGATCAGCAGAGCTGGATTTAACCTTACGTCAGGGAATGAGGCAGGGCTTGGGGCATTCACAGGAAGGACAGAGCTCACAGGACAACATGGGGTGGCCTCATCTTCACCCTGGAATTAAATAGGTTTCTCAAATTCAGAGGACATGTTTTCAGATATCTTACATTTAAATTTTCTGCCATCCCCCTCTAGAAGATGGTTCCTTCAATTAGGGGAGGGCAGGAGGATTGAGAGGGCTGGAGGGTGGGGGGAGGGCTGGAGGGTTGGGGTCCCAGGAGCCGAAGACAAGCAAGGATGACCGGCTCAGCTGCGGCATCCATGCAGGCAATCCACTGACCCAGAACTGTCATCTGGGTCTGGCTGGTTTCAGGGACCAACAGCCTTCCTCCCGGTCAACAGGGGACAGAGCGGGGGTTGGAGTTCTGCTCTGCTGGTCACAGCTATTGGGGGTCACTGTGTGTCTATGGGGGCCCTGAGAGACGTGGACAGGGTCTCCTCTGTGCCACCAGGGGCGAGACTCTCTGGTGTGAGTCCCATCCTCGACACAAAGTGGGGCGGGGAGATCCACCAGCTCGGGGAACTAAGGATGAGTTCGGCACTGTCGATGAAAAAAGGGCATATTTCAGGCAGTGCTCACAGTCCCTGGGGCGCCAGTAGTTTCCTTTGCTTCCAGAATCCTCGGCAGAAGTGTGACTTCGTGTAAGAAAGTGAAGGTTGGCGACGCGGGTGGAGGAGGAGGTGGTTTGATACACATCTGGAGGTTCATTGTATGAGCCACACAGGTGTAACCACACCTCTGAGATAACGTGCGTTTGGTTCCAAACTACTGAATAAAATAAATATCAAGATAAAGTAATGCACATGAAATTCTGATTGCCAGTGCATGTACACGTGTGTTTACACTGTACTATAGACTTTTTTTAGAGGAGAAAGAAACACTTTTATTTTTATGTAACTATACATCTTGGTTGTCCACCCAGGACCGTGGGACGTGAACCAGGATCCTTGGGATGTATGTGGACTGTGCCTGGCTGGAGGCAGCAGACCTAACTGCTACTCCACCAGGGCATGCCTGTGCTTTTGACCTTTGAGTGCACCATAACACTAAAAAAACCAGTGTAGATGCCTTAATTAAAAATACTCCTTTGCTCGATGATCATCTGAACCCTCAGTGAGACATACTCTTTTGCTGGTGGGGGTCTTGCCTTGATGCTGATGGAGCTGATTGGTCAGGGTGGTGGCTGCTGAAGTTGGGTGCCTGTGGCAAGTTTGAAAACATAAGACAGCAATGAAGTTTGCTGCATCAATTGACTCCTCCTTCCATGAAAGATTTCTCTGTAGCATGAGATGTTATTTGACAGCATCGTATCCACAATAGAATTTCCTTTAGAACTGGAGTTGCTCCTTTCAAATTCGGTTACTGCTTTATTTACTGTTTACATCATATTCTAAATCTGTTGTCATTTCAACAATGTCATGACATCTTCACCGTAAATTCCACCTCAAGAAGCCACTTTCTTTGCTCATCATAAGACGTAACTCCATCTAGGACTCCTGTCTATGCCCTAGAATGCTATCTATATTCTCTCTAATTCCTATCCAAGTTTTATCGTGACATTACAATAATGCAGACATGTCTTCAGTTTCCACTTCTACTTCTAGTTCTATCGATGTTTCCATCGCATTTTCAGTTACTTCCTCCATTGAAGTCTTAAACCCTCCAAGAGGGTAGAAAGTTGGAATCAGCTTTTCCCATACTCCTGTTCATGTGGATACTTTGACCTCCTCCCATGAATCACAAAGACTTTAATGGCATCTAGAATGTGAATCCTTCCCAGCAGGCTTTCAATGGACTTTCCCAGATCTGACAGAGGAATCACTATCTGTAGTCTCTAGCTGTAGTTTCACAAGATATAGGTCTTAAATAATGAGACGGAAATTTAAAAATTACTCATTGATCCATTGGTGGAGAATGGACCATGTGTTGACACGTGTGAAAACATTGATTTCTCTGTACATCTTCATTTGAGTTCTTGAGTGAACAGTTGTGTCTTGTCAATGAGCAATAATATTTTGAAAGGAATCTTTTCTCTCCTGAGCAGTAGAACTCACCAGTGGACAGTTCAGTAAGTCATGCTGTAAACAGATGCGCCATCATCCAGACTTTTTGTTTCCATTTGGAGACCACAAAGCAGACTTAGCATCATTCTTCGGGGCCTGCTTGTCTTTGAAATTGTGAGCACTGGCCTCAACTCAAAGCCCCCGCTGCATTAGCCCCTAGCAAGGGAGTCAGCCTGCCTCTGAAGCTCTGCAACCAGACACTGGTTTCTCCTCTCCAGCTATGAAATCCTGGGTGGTGTCTTCTTCCTTGAGAAAGCTGCTCTGTCGGCATGAAGCTCCGTTGTCGGGTGTCGCCTCCTTCATCCGGGATCTCAGCGGGGTCTCCTGGAGAGCCCCGCAGCTTCTCCACCAGCACTGGCTGCCTCCCCTGCACTCTGACGTCACGGAGACGCTTCTTTCTCCATCCTCATGAGCCCCCTCGGCCAGCTTCAGACTTTCCCTCTGCAGCTCCCGCACCTCTCTGCGCCCTGGGGCTGAAGCAGCAGGGCCTTGCTGCGGAGCAGACTTTGACGTAGGGCCTGTGGCTGCTTTGAGCTTCTCAAACATCCTCACATCAGCCACAGGCTTTTTCACTTTCTTATCCTCTGTGTCCACGGTAGTGTCCATGTGAGTGTCCACAGGAGTGTCCACGGGAGTGTCATGGGAGCGTCCACGGGAGCGTCCACGGGAGTGTCCATGGGAGTGTCCACGGGAGCGTCCATGGGAGTGTCCACAGGAGTGTCTACGGGAGTGTCATGGGAGTGTCCATGGGAGCGTCCACGGGAGCGTCCACGGGAGTGTCCACAGGAGTCCACGGGAGTGTCCACGGGAGCGTCCATGGGAGCGTCCACAGGAGTGTCCACAGGAGTCCACAGGAGTGTCACGGGAGTGTCGCGGGAGTGTCCACGGGAGTGTCCACAGGAGGGTCGCAGGAGTGTCGCGGAAGCAGCGTTTTCACTTCCTTCGCGAACCCCGATTCACACCTGGGCGGACTGGCTCAAGAGGCCTCGCTCGCGGGTTAGGTCAGCGGCACACGCCCTCCTCGCCAAGCTGAATCGTGTTTAGCTTTTGATTTAAGGCGAGAGACTCTTAAGGTCTGACTCTTCCTCTCACCTGAACACGTAGAGGCCACTGCCGGGTTAGGAACTGGCCCCACGTGGATACT
>RJWH01005327.1:0-79702 GCA_004363575.1 Solenodon paradoxus | reverse complement strand
TTCCAATCATCTGATATCTGCTCCACACATCAGCATCACCTATCTGACTCCTTAGGGATTTGAGTTTGAGTTTACATCTCCTACATTTGCTCAGTGATTACTTGAGGGAGGCTGTAAGGAACAGGATGGTGGGAAGGAAATAAAACCTTTTTCCCTTTATTTATCTCAGTCTTTTCTTCTTTAATTCTACAGTCGACATGTTGAGTCTATACTAAAGCATTCTTCACATCATGTATGGAAAGTACGTACCAGGACAGAGACACCTGGCTTCTGATCTAGCCAATAACTGACCAGGAGATAGGACACACTCTGAGGGGATCCCACCGGGTGGGTAAAAGTCATTAGTCAAGGCACCAGCACTTTAGGCCCAGGGGCAGGTGTACAAGCTGCCTTTGGTCTCTTGGGAAGAAACCAGTCATTAGACAGAGAGCCCTACACTGACATCTGGAAGTCCCCAGTGCAGGAGAAGACATGAATCTAAGGGACCCAACACCCACCACCATTAGCTTCCAGCTTGGAGTGCCCTTTAGGCAAAAGCTAATCTGAGATGCAGTGTCTTGCTCTCTGGATAATAAAAGACTGTAGGCAAGTGTTTCCTAGTCATAAAAGGATGTAGTCCTTGCAAAGAGACTGATGGAGCCACAAAGTCCAGCCATTACAGGATACAGCAGTTTAGAGTGCTCTGACAACCAGAGGGGAATTCAGATGGCCCCCTTGAAAGTGACAGCTGATTCATGAATATCTTTCCACATCGTGAACAAGTGCAGATACCCAGAGCAACGCTGGCACAGCATTGGCGCTCGTGACTGTGCCCCCAGCCTCTTATTAATCATATTTCAGGGCTGCTACCAGAGGGACCAGCTTCAGAATATTTAAAGACAAAACTGCAGGAAATCCTGAGGACAGATGAGGCAGAGCATTGGGGGGTTGCAAAGGGCATGAGCACAGGCCCCCTCACACTCCCGCCCCTTCAGACCTTCAAGATGGAATGTTTTAGAGAGGGGTCCTCTAGAGAGGAGAATGACTCGAAAGCCACCACCCAGGAAAGGCGGGCAGGCGCTGCCTGAGGAGACAGTGATTAACCAGACATGGGCCACGCACAACCCTGGTGCCACCTGCTGAAATGTAATCAGAGCAGTGGGCCTGACACAGTGGCAGCAATGGTGCCTCCTGCCAGGGAGCACAGGAGTTTTCCATGAGCTCTGATTTATGCGCTGAAGCAAAATGAAGGTCTGCTGCAGATCAGAGTCTACAGAGCAGTTTCTCAAATGGTTGCTGCAGTTACATCCCTCCTTTCATTTCTGAAAGGAGAAATGGAGGAAAAGCCTGGTGTGTTTTGGGGGACTCTTCCTGGGTGATGCCAGTCTTGGGGTATGGAGGTGACCAGTGTCCCGGTTTTCCTGGGACTCTGCTGGTGTTGGTGCTGAAAGTCAGGTAGCAGAAATGACCACTCAGGCTTTGACCTTGGTGGTGGTGGCCCAGTTAAGGGACTGAGTGCAAGTCCCTCAGCAACCCCGTGATGTCACAAAATGTAATCGGTGTATTTGAATCCTGCCGGAAACAAGACAGGGTTGCAGAGCGTCTGGCCCCCAGGGAATGCACTGTCACATGGGCAGGACTTAAAGAGGACTTCAGCTTGAATTCAGGCTTGAGGGTGGGATTTAACCAAAAGCTATGGTGACTGCACCATTCTTCCTTTGGCTTTCCTGGAGATCCTAACACCCACTCCTGCAGAATTCCGAGGGGGCGCCAGGCAGATGCAACCATGGGTGGTCCTCCTGTGCTGGCACTGGCATAGTCCCAAAGGCTGCAGCTCCCCATTCTCCATCCTTCTCCCCCGCTGCCTGAGGACCTGGGGGGCACCATGGATGCACCTGCAAAGCAGCACAGCTCAGATGGTGGGAGTTAGCACCCCAGAATCAATCCCCAGCCTCAGTCTTGAGGGCAGGTTCCCGAGTTCTCCAGAGGGACTGATCCTACAGGGGACCTGCTCTGCAGTTCTGGCTTGGCCCTCCCCTCTTCTCCAGTCGCTCATCTGAGATGGCCTCCCCACCAGGGTTAATGACCTGCTCCAAGTCCTTGTCTCAGCATCTGTTTTTGAAAGAACAAAGATTAGGACCAATTCATTTCTTCCTGTCATGTGGTCAGTCATTCTCCGGAAGAAGCCAGGACGGTCTGCTCACCCATTGCCCCTGCTCTAGGGCCCTGCGGGACATGGCCTCTGGCACCCACATTCCAAGTGCAGAAAACTACAGATATGAATAAAGAACAAAACATGAGACAGCTTTAAGGAAATAGAATTTGATCACTGATGTTGTGGCAGTGAGGGACTTGTAAGCACAAAAGCAAAGGGAAAATATTTACCCCAAAAAAGGAGCGATAAGTATTACTACATAAACCCTTTAAATTTTCTGCAAATCTAGTCATTGTTACAACTGAGCACTGGATGCACAGGGATTCATTATACTATTCATTCTGCATTTGTGATGCTTAACTTTTTTCAAATTAAAAGGTTTTATTCATACTCTAAAAATAAAAGGCAATTCAGCAGGTGGTTAAGTTGTCAAGAGTAAGAATATACATCTCAGGAAAAGTGAAAACAGAAAATGCTTTAATATTATATAAATGGCCACTTAAGACAGGATTAAAAACCCTAGGGCTTCCTTACACAGAGGTTTGAAATGCGGTGTCTTTTGTAAGTTGCAGGGAAGTGCACATGATGAGCTGGATCAGTCAGTGAGGCTATGTTTGCTGCAGTAACAAACAGTCTCAACAAACAGTCTCCAAAAAATGCTGCGTCTCATTGAGTGTCCACCATGGTCAGTAGTGAACTGTCACCACACTGTGTCCTGGGTCAGCGCTGACATTTGGAACACGGCTTGTCTTTTGAGGAAGAGCAGACCTCTCCGGCATCTGGCACTGATCAGTAAAAGTCAACCTAGAAATGTCTGTCGCTCACTCCCACTCACAACTCATTGATTAAAATAGCTTATAAGACCCCACCCAACCACAGAGGATGTCATCATGGGCCCAGACAGTACACAGCTAGAAATATTTGGCAAGTAGCACCAATGACTACCACCATGAGCCCAGAAAAAACTGCTGGGTGATGCAAAAGATAACCTGTGATCTAGTAAGGATAAACGCAACTGTCAAAGATGCTTGTGAATAGTTTGAAAAAAATTGCTTCATGAACTGTGAGTGGAGGAAGGCTATCTTTGAAAATCATTGCAATGTTGTATGGTACTTAAAATATGTGTTTGTGAAAAATAATAGAGTTAAGTAATATTGTGGAAAAAAATTCTACGAGTCAAAATGTAATATACAAAAGGAAAAATTGGGTGAAACATTCCCCCAAAATGGCATAAATTTAGTTGTTTCCTAATATAGGAGTAGCTCTAACAAATCAATATAACAAAGAATTTCATAAAGATATTATCTTTGGGGTTTGGTGTTTTACTAAGCTATTCATAGAGCAAGAACGCACTGTTTTTCCTTCAAAGTTGGCAAAACTATTATTTAAATGATTCTCTATCTTTTTGTATTCTAAACTAAGTCCAAATGGTTGAATGTGGAGTTCTTAGTGCTGGTGGAAATTGCTGAAAGTTTTTCAAAGAGCAATAATATGACAATAGAGATTTAAAAAATCCTCAAATATTCATTCTTCTGCACCCAAAATTAGCTCTGAGAAACTGTTTGGCACACATTGGTGTCTTATCAGAAGTTCACCAGTTGTAGTCCACATACATCCCAAGGACCATGGTTCGAAACCCAGGGCCAGGGGTAACAACCAAGGTGAACAGGCATGCCCTATTGGAATACCAGTTAGGTCTGCTCCCTCCAGTCCAGAGTGCAGTCCCCAGGCTCATGTCCCAGGGTCTGCGGAAACAACCAAGATGATTAACTAAATAAAAATTGAGAAGTGCTGCTTCCTCCTCTCTTCCTTACTGCCTGCACTTTTTTAAAAAAAATAGAATTTTTTTTCAAAGTACATCAATGTTGTATTAAGATGTATTAACTAAAAAAATTGTATAATTGAGTTTTTAGGAAAAGGCCAGCTATATACCTGGCTTACTCACTGGACTTCTGCAAACTGAAAATAACAGTGGTCCAGGGTCTAGTCTGGTCATTAGCCTGAGCCACTGCATTTGGTTAGGGCAGGGGGGCTAAAGTTAGCCCTCTCAAAGTGGGATTTTCACCACGGATACAGGTGATACGGAGCTCCAGTCCTTACCTATACCTTAGCTAAGAGTACGTGATCTATGACATTATCTTTATATTATGAGCAAAATACAAAATCTGCATGAACTTCTAAGAAATTTTGGACTTGTGAGAGTCAGTTTTAGGCTATGCCCTTAAAACCAGCAAGCCCCAACTCACTGCCCTCTGCTAAGGTTAGACAGAGCTTCTCAGCCTCAGAACTACTGATAGTTTGGGTCACATAATTCTTTGTGATAGAGATTCTGGGTGTAAGGGGTCTTATGCACTGCAAAAGTTTAATAACATCCCTGACTTTCATCCATTAGATGCTAGTTACACACACACGCACGCGCGCGCACACACACGCGCGCACACACACACACACACACAATTGTAACCACCAAAATGTCTTCAACAGTAGCAGATGACTTTGGAGGCATAAAATAGTCCCTCATGGAGAACCATGGTAGCCAAATACCACCAATTCCCACCTTTGTGAAAATTTTCATTTGTTAAAAATTTTTGAGAGACATAATACTATTAAATTCCAAAAGATGAACTAATTCAAAAGATGAACCAGATTTCAAAAGTGGAGCTGTGCCTCATATTTAGTTTCATCTAAAGATGCTGCAGAAAGAGAGGAAGGAGGTAGGGAAGGGACAGAAGGAGGCAGGGAAGGGAGTCGTAGGGAGAAAGCAATGTTAGCACGCTCATCTGTCTGACTGCCACCTTAAGTGTCTGAGCATATGCCCCAGAGTAAGGGCTGGAGACTCAGCCAACAACCCACCTTCTGCAGCCCCGCTCCCCACACAGGCCTCTGGCCCATCACCTCCATCCACACTGGGAGAATAGAGTTCTTTCTCTCTGCAGGACCTTCCATTTCCCACTTGGGTTTGTGGCTCTTTACCACTGTTCCCCAGATAAAATCCCCTGTAGAACTGTCCAGTGTAGTCATATCTGCCTGACTGAATCCCCATTCATACAGAATGTTTATTGTTTATTGTTAAATTTATGTTATTTTGTGAAACTTAACATCTCTGTGATGCTGTCTTTCTATCAAGATACAGTGTGTGGATATGTCTTGCCATTGTGTAGAACCTTCATCTGTGTCCCTCCACAGAGTTTCAAAATCTTATTCAGTACTTAACTTGTTTTTAAGTTGTTGAGTTTCTTCCTAAACATTGCATGCTTCATGTGACTAGTGTAAACAGTGCTGCTGTGAGGATTCAGTAACTTAATATGTAAAGTACTAGAAGTGCTTGCTCTGATTATCATCCTTAGTTTCTTCTCTTCTGTCTTCCATTTAATTGTTTGAATGTAGGTCATCAGTGTTCTGTCTCACTTCTGTCCTGTTTCTATTAGAGAACTGAGATTCTTAATAGATGCCCCTCCCCCACATTCTGAGGTTGTTTGGGGGCATCCATGGCTAATCTCAGCTGGCCTTACCAGGGCAGCCCTTCAGTTCTCTCCCTGTCCTCCCCCAGGGCCGAGGAGGCAAGGGCAGCATCTACGTATGGGCCTCCGGGGACGGTGGCAGTTATGATGACTGCAATTGTGATGGTTATGCCTCCAGCATGTGGACCATCTCCATCAACTCGGCCATCAACGATGGGAGAACAGCCTTGTACGACGAGAGCTGCTCCTCCACCTTGGCCTCCACCTTCAGCAACGGGAGGAAGAGGAACCCCGAGGCCGGTGTGGTGAGTGCAGCCCCTTCTAGTGCTTTGTGGTTGGGATGCCCCAGCACTGCCTCAGAGGGGAGATCCTGGAAGAACATACTACTTTATTCAGGCAGAGACACACTATGTGCATGTTGGAAGCAAGAACTCTGGTAGCCCACTTCCAGCTCATTTTCCACAGATTGTTTTTCTTGTTTATTATTTTGGCTCATGAATAATGAGCCAAAGGAGAACTTCCGCCGCATCTGAGCCAAAAACCCATCCAGTAGAGTAATTTAAAAATTACGCCCATGGATAGACTTTTCTGAGTCCAAAACTGGACATACACGGTGTGTTTTCTAAAGAAAGATAGTTATTTTCATCAAGTTTTAAAGTGGACTCATGATTAAAACAACAAAAATGTTAAGAATCACAGATTTATATTATTTATTCGTTTTTTTTGCACACTTCTTCCTGGGCAAGTACAATGATGAATTTTCCCTTAGAAATAAGATAGATAGATAGATCGATAGGTAGATGATAGATAGATAAAGTTCAGATATATATATAGGTATACATACACATACACACACACACACACACACACATATATATCTGTCCATAGAACATAATGACCCTTGGGGATCTCTTGCTCTCTCTGAGTGTTTTACTCACCTATCAGCCTCTTCTTAGACTGGAAGGAATTTAATAGATGACTCAGTAGTCCTGCCTAAACACCCACCTCAGCTGGGGCTTCCCAAGGAGGAAGGCAGGGACTTACAACCTCCCAGTGCTTTCCTCCAAAGTTCCGCTGCATTGGCAAGCTGGCCTGGCCAAGAGATCCCATAACCTACAAGAGCCTGATTGCCTTCACAGCTTCAGGAGTTCCCCATCGGTCTTGGGGAAGACGCAGAGGCTGCCAGTTCCTCCTACACAAAAGGGAGCTTCAGACCCTTGTATCCTATGAGAAAATCAGTAGAAAGGGAGAGAGGAGGGAGGCCTCCGTCCTGCTCTGTGTCTGCTTCACTCACCCTCTAGAAGCTCCACCCCTTCTCCAATGGCATCACTTTGTCATCTGTGACTCTCAGTCTATTTGGGCCAGAAAGGACCTTGAGTTTCCTCTGAATATTGTAGTTCTTCCCAATAGATTCCTTTAAACTTCCCTGATACTTTGTCCCTCAATATAATAGGCCCACTTGAGGAGCCTGCAGAGAGAGGAGGAAGGAAACTCTTGTGGTTTATAAATGATCTTAATGAAATCCTGGCCCTCACAAACACTGAAAAGGAGGTTTTCTTCTTGGTGAAAGCCCTCTAATACTCAATTGATGGGTCTCCACTTACAAAGTAGTGAAGGTGATTATTCAGATAGCAGTTGACTTATTAACTCAACATGTCTCAAAATCTCTCATTGAATTTTAGATGTAAAGAAGTATTTTCTTTTTAATGGCCTGTCCTTTAGGCAGACTTTAGCTGAACAGGTTTATTCTTCTCTCTTTGGGAATGCCATCACTTCCTTCCTGAAAGTAAAAGAAATTCTGTTGCAGTGGCCCTTGGGTTTTTAGAGAATGAATCCCAGTATAAGACAATTCACCATTAGATTGACTGTTGTGGTGGTAATGACGTGTCACTTTCCACCTGTAATATTTTTTGAGATCCAGGAAATAAGTGTCTCTCTAGTCTCTGAAATAGCTGCAGATGTGCTTCTATGAACAAGTGACTAGTTTTTATCTTCTAAACACTGTAACTATAACTCACTGTGTATCCCTTGTTGCATGGGCTACTAGGAAACTCAAATAAAATTTTTGGCAAAATAAAGATGCATAATGGTGCTCAACTTATTCTTAGCTTCATTCTAATCTTCTCAGGACAAGGTATAGGTTTGATAATAAATGGATAATAGTCTGCTTCTTATTGTTCAAAATAGTGTGACCCACTCATTCATCACTCAATTTGTTCTTTTTCAGGCAACCACAGATTTGTATGGCAACTGTACTTTGAGGCATTCTGGAACCTCTGCAGCTGCTCCAGAGGCAGCTGGAGTGTTTGCACTGGCTTTAGAGGCTAAGTATGTTTCCTGCTTGGGGTTTAGAGCTGGATAGACTAGCACATGTCTCTCTACAAAATACCAGGTGTCCAAAAATGGGATAGTGAACTCTGGTGGTATTTCTAAGTAAACCGTGGGTCCTAAGACACACACTCCACACTCTATATCCTTAAGAGAGCACAAGACCCCAACTCCCAACACGTAGCAGCCACTGTCAGATATCAAATAGGAGCACACAGATATTTCTTACTTTGTGAGTATCTGTGTATCCCTTGGCTAAGTTATTCCCATAATACAATCAGTTAAATGGAAAAAACAACAACAACAACAACAACAACCAAAAAACTATTGCCAAGCTAGGTAGCTAGCAAAGTATTTCATAGCACTTGAGATTTGTTAACTTATAAAAGAATTAATGTTTAACACCGAGGCAAGGTGGGCAAAGTCATGAAGCATAGACCAAGAAATGGGCTTTATGGAAAACCTTCCAAACTACAAGTCAATGGTGAGCATCCCACAGAAAGGACACAAATGGTTACAGCTGCATAGACCTTGAATTTGAGCCTCAGAAGAAATTCCTGTCCACCCGTGCTCTGTCATCAGTAGAGCAAGCCAGAGCCTGGCCTTGTGTTTGAGGAATGAAAATACGATGTGAGTGCAAATACCTGTTATGTAAAGTTGTCTGAGAATGCTACACCCAACAACAGATTCAGGCTCCTGGAGAAAGGAAGTTGAGTTCCCATCTCTGTCAGCTGTTGCTAGGCAACTGGAGCTTCTAGCATCAATCTTCAGCAGCTCCACTTGTCTGTCTCCACATATGCAATGCATTTTCTTATTTGCGAAGGACGGAAGGGACAAGAACAGTAAGGGACTTAGAAAGATTATCTAGTTCAATCTTCTGCCTTCGAGCAGAAAAAGTATAATTATCCTCCTTTTACAGATAAGACCCAAAATTGGGAGTGACTTTTCTCTTTGGATCAGGCCAAATTTGATTCTTCTAACAAAATTCAGATGGAAAAAATCAGACACCAAGAAACAGATACTGGCTGGAACGTTCCAATTAAGCATAGAGACAGAAATTTACACATCATATTCTGTGCATTTCTTGAAGATGCAACTGTTCATCTCAAAGCCTTTTGGTCCCTCTAGCTGGGAGCCTCTGCCTACAATGTGCCTGAAGAGATCAGAGAGCAGGAGTACTCCAGGCACAAGGCTTCTGGTCTCCCTTTAAATCTAAGAGGACAGAACTTGACTCAAACTTTGGATTTGGGAAAGCAAAAAGTCACTTGCCCAGGCCATATCCATATAAAGGAGCAATCTAGAGAAAATCAAAGTGATACAGAATGATTGCAGGTCTCTAACCTAATTCCTGGGCTCTGCACCAATTAGTCACATCTTTAAACTAGCATGTATTCCTATAGAAAAGAGTGCAGCCACCACTAAGACACACTTTGTTTAGAGCAATGATCACAAATTTAATGCTTTCTATTGCCATGGAGAGGGGGAAAAGAAAGGTATCTGGCAGTAGGTGGTTCAAGCTCATCAGTGGAGCTGGTCCTAAAATTCCTCAGAACACCAACTGTCAGAGTTGGAAGCACCCTGAAATGAGAGTTGGGTGCAAGTGATTTCATAAGGAAGCCTCCTCAGAGAGACCAGTAGGAAGTAGATGATGCAGGTTAGTGGTGGGGCAAATCCAAAGAGGATGCAATTTCAGAAGTTCTGACCTCTGCTTGATCCCATGAAGACATCTAAGGTATAAATAATGCCTCAGAGTTTCTTCTCCTGCAAGTCATGAGAGCTGAACTGCCACGTTCTTGGGCTGGTCAGTCATCGACTAAGAGCCACACCTGAAAAGTAAACTCCAAGGCACCTCTGGCTTTCTGCACCTAAGCAGCTCTAATGTTCAGCAGTTAAAAACACCTGTCAGCAGGAAATAGCCCCAGAAGAGAGTCCTGGGGGAGGAAGAGGGAAAGGCTCCCCCTGAACATCTCTCCATCTTGAGACAAGGTAACTGGCAATCCTCAGTGACATATGTGACAACAGTCGAGGGCTGTTTCCCATCCAGAAGTCCAAGAAAAATATTCCCAAAGCAATTTGAATGCAGTGAACAAATGATCCCACTCTACATGTGCCCATCAGTACCATGAAAGACAGAGACCAAGCACACCCGTGACTCCAGGGGAGAAAAGGGAAACATTCTTCTCCCGACTGGTCTCCACATTGTTGTTCAATCTCAGAAGGTGCTTTACTGCCAAACGCTAGAAACAGCTTTTTGAGTCACAGCGACATTGCTAATATTTCCCAGTGTGACCAATATTAGAGAAATTTCAATAGGTTTCTTCAGTGGTGGGTTACCTCCATCTTTAAATATTTGGGGTTTGCTCCATGACCCAGGGCTTTCTGTATGGTCCTTGAGGGTAGAGCTGGGTTTGAGAAGAAAAGAAGGGAATTGGGCTCAGTGAGCCATCAGTAATAAAATGACCTATGGACCAGGACAAAGTTTCCAAAATTAACCTTCCAGGGGATGAGTTTTTCATGTAAAAACTCAAAATAGAATAGATACAGAGAAAGGGACAGCTCAGTGACTTCTTACAAAGGTAACAGAGCCATGTAATCAGCACCCAAATTAAGAAATAGACCACTGCCCAAGTGCCAGCACTTGGTGCCCTTTTGCTCCACACTGTGAGAGACTCTGCACACTGCTGTGTAGTCGTAGGGTATTCATGATCAGTTAATTATGGCTGCACTGTATAAACGATGTTTAAGCCGTTCCCCTCTGGGGCTATTATGAGGAATGTTGCTATGAATAGTCTTGTTTGTGTCTCTTGGTGAACATGCAGACCCATTTCTACTTGGGAGTCAAAATACTGAGGTGTAGGTTATTTACAGCTGCTGAGGCGGTTCTAGTCGTTACTGACCAATAGTTTTCCGAAATGTGCATACCACGGACACTACCTCCGAGTTCACACAGTTGGAAAGAGCAGAGCAGGCATTTGAACCCCAGGGCTCTGACTCCGGGGTCTTTGTCTGGCCTAACTCTGAGACATGGAAGAGCCACCGTCTGGCCTGAGGGGCTCACCATCAATTATGCCCATGGCACTGGGCCACAGAGAAGGAATTGGCCTTTCCTCACTAGCAATTCACGAAATCAGGTTGTGATTTCCTTGAGATGAGATTTTTCATACCACAGCTAGAGCAGGGTGTTGTGTGAACCAGAATTTCTTACAGTTCATGGAAGTTATGGAGAGACTGTAGACAAAATGCCAGCTTGACTTACAAAGGCATTATTTCTCTCAGACTGGATTCATACCTTCGGAGTCATTTTTTAATCCTGTCAGAGTTCAGAGAATAGACTCAGAATTTCGAAGCTGAAAGAAAACAGAAGGATTTTCTGCTGCCACAAACATCTCTTCTCATGGACAAAGAGAACAAGACCAAGAGAAGTGAAGCTACTTGCCAGAGTCCACACACCTTAGTTCAGTTACAGATCATATTCAAAAAGTACAGCAATTAAAAATCTACTGGCTTCTAGAACTTACCAAATGTTAGTAGAAGTCATTCTCCTAAACTTAAAACTACTTCTTTAAAACATTTCAATATTCCATCCAGAGATACGTTCTTTCCTGAAATTCCCTTTGCTATCTTATTGATCGTCAAGAGAAAAATGTTCGTTTGGCCCAGGAGAATTTGATACCATAAATAGAACTCTGAAAGACAATGGCGAGGCGTAATCTTACAAACAGGGACTCAAAAAAAAAAAATCATTATTTCGTACTTTAGTCTTCTTAGCTACAAGTCAGTAAACCAATTGCAAGTTTTGGCAAGTGTAGGTCTCTGTAGGACAGAGGATTCTGCTGGTTACATATAGGTGAACAATTGTATTGCTTCAATGATACTTGCTTTCTCCTGCCTCTAGATCCTTCCTTCCAGAATCTTCTCTCCCCTAGAACCTCCCCTATCCTGTCTTTTCACTCAGTTACTCCTGCTGGTCCTTTTGAATTTGACTGATCTCTGGGACTAGAGTTTCTCAAATTTCCCTGGAATGCTTGTCAAAAACAGATACTCAAGCCCACCCAGATCCACAGATCCAGACTCTCTTAAGAGATTGTCTAGAAACCCATAATCTTAGCAAACATCCCTAGTGCGGCCCGGGAAGTTCGGGAATACCCGCCTCACCCTGACAAGTTCTGCTCAAGAGTTTGGTCACTTACTGGAAGTACCAGATGCTCTGATGAGTCCAGGGAATCAATATCTCTGATCCTGTCAGACATCACTATGTTTTTAACCTTTGACTAGCATTGCAGCCAAGGTTGAGAACTACCTTATTAGACTGATGTTCTCAAACATCTGTGTGAAGAACAGTCATCTGAAAAGTTGTCATAAGTGCAAATTCTCAAGCCCACAACCCTCCAAATGCTGATTCAGGAAGTTTGGGACTGAGGTCAGAAAACCACATTTGTCACCGCTCCCTACATGACTCTGATGTGCTCACAGTCTAAGACACCCAGGCTTAGATAACACAGGGGTTCCAGTGTTGGCTCCCTCTGCATCCTGAGTTCCCCTATTATGGCAGCGCTCAGTTTTTAAATATTGAGCTGTCCCTCTGTCCCCTGAGTCTGTAGGCTCTGACAAAGCAGAGACCTCACTGCAGTGTCCCAAAACTAGCGCAGTGCCTGGACATGGCCTGCACTCTACACACATGCAATCGCTTCATTGTAAATAACTTTCCAAATATCTGTGTCTTATTTTCCCAACTATTGTAAGATATTGGAGAACATGTTGTGTTACTTGTCCTATAACAGCCAAAGTGGTGATATTTATATTGTAAATAGTCTGTTTTTTGTTATTTAATAAATAGGGGAGGATTAAAACAATTTGATGAAATACCAATTTGCATAAAAGCATATTCTGTCAATTCTGAAATTGCTTAGAAGGAGGAATTAGGAGGGATATAGTATTACCTTTCAGAGATACTCAAATGGTTAGTCAAACAGTGTCACAAACTCAATTACATTGGGTACGGACTGTGTTCTGATTTCTTTCAGAAGTAAGAAGAGTCTTACTTTAACATATTTTTTCTCTGTCTTGATCCCCTAAATACAAATCTGTGGAGAAATATCTGAGAGGGTCCTTCTCCAAGCATCAGAAAGCATTTTGTACCTGAAGCATTTAGCACTTTTTTGTACCGGAACTCTACCAAAGATGATGTATACTCCACTTACCAGCCACCTTGGCTGACCTCTAGGTCACCAAACCCTCATTTGTCCACATTTCTGGGTTTAATGAATTCAGAATTCCATTCCGGCAAAATCCTGAGTTTTCAGATATAGTCAACTTCAGGAAGTTTAACACCACTAACTTGGGTTTTAAGGCCCATATATCCAAGATGTGTTGGATTTTTTTTCTCAAATTAACATTGTCCTTTCTTAAAAATTTATCTTAAAAAATGAAGGTCTGTATTTCAAGAGCCTCTGAATCATTTGCCTCTACTGTTTCTGATTCAAAGATTCACTACATGTGTTGAAATTTTATCAAATGACATATTTTTCCTTGTCCTTTGAGTGATTTGACTTCTGAAAAGAACCATAGTACAAGGGGTTTCCAACTTTTGGGACTATGAACCTCATTGAGAAAAAAATTTTGCTTGGCAACCCAACACACACATTTAAAGTTCTATGAAAAAGTAGGTTCCCATATTACATGAAATGCAGTTATTCTTTTCAATTCTGTTCTGTTTATTTTAAATGATAGGTTTAATGCTTAAATCATTGGCTCTCAACCTTAGCTGTCTATAGGAATGATCTGGGAAGTGTTAATAATTCCCATGCCTTGGTTCCACTCCTGGAGAGTCTGATTTAATTGGTCTGGGGTGTGACCTGAGCAGTGGGATTTTAAATGCCCCTCCCAGAAGATTTTCATGTGTATCCCAGGTAGTTAACCTGGGCAATAAGTTGATTTCTCAGCTTACAAGTCAGTTATGACTTGGGATTTGGAAACTAGACACTAAGCAGTGTTAGGTACTAATTTCTACAAACAACAGCATTTGCAAGCAGACTTCTTTATCCACTGAATGAATGGTGTGAAGGCTACCCTAAACAATGGGAGACAAATCTACCTAAGATACTGTCTCTGCCCTTGAAAAACTGATAGCCTCATTTTTAACAATAGAACACACCAATGTAGCCAGCGCCCAGATCGAAAAGACAGACCAGCACTGCCAGCACCCAGAAGTTCCCTTGTGCCCCGTGGGGTTACCCCTCTTCCCCAAGACTTAACCTCTAAGTTGGCTTATAATAGCATGGATTAGTTTAGCCTATTTTTATAATTCAGGCAAATGAAATCATGTAGTATGTTCTCTTTTGTAGGTCGGTATTCTATGATCTTTATATCATCTGAATTATTGGGATTATCTATAGTTCATTCTTTCTTGTTGTATAGTATCTCACATTCCATAAGTACACCTCAACTCATTTATTCATTTTATTGTGGATGGGTATTTGCAGTCTCCACAGTTTGGGTCTGTGAACATTCTAGTATATATGTCTGGTGAACATACACACATTTTATTGGACACATACCTACAGACGGAACTTCTGGGCCGCAGCTTAAACATGTGGACAATACTAGAAGATACAATCAAATATTTTTCCAAAATGATTGCAATAAGTAACACTTCTGTCAGCAAAGTTTGTGAGTTTCCGTTGCTGTACATCTTTACCAGACCAGACTGATTTTGTCAGTCTTCTTCATTTCAGCCATGTCATTGTGCATGTTACAATGTGTTTTTGAGATAAAAGTATTTTAGTAAGAAAGGCAAGATGATTTCTTTAATTGCTACATATAATGGTTCTATAGTGTGTGGAAATCTTACCTAGAGTTAGGGATTCACAGATATTCCAAAATCCTACAAGAAATCTCTGTCTTATCTTAGTTATTTGTCTCTTCTCTCCCTACCCTCCTGCCCTTGTACTCTCTCTGCCTCGGGTGTCCAGCCTGGGTCTGACCTGGCGGGACATGCAGCATCTGACTGTGCTCACCTCCAAACGGAACCAGCTCCACGACGAGGTCCATCAGTGGCGGAGGAATGGAGTCGGCCTGGAGTTTAATCACCTCTTTGGCTACGGGGTCCTGGATGCAGGCGCAATGGTGAAAATGGCTAAAGACTGGAAAACCGTCCCAGAGAGATTCCACTGTGTGGGAGGCTCCGTGCAGGACCCTGAGTAAGTGGGGGCAGTGCTTCCACTGCATATGGAGAAGGTCCCTACATAGTGCCATGGCACTGGGGCAGAGTCTGACTCCCTCTCCGTGTTGGGAAGGTGAGCTGGGTTTGATCGGAGGACACCCAGCTTCCAGGCAGAGCTGTAGTGCTGCACAAGTCCAGGGGCACCACTTCCACAGGACACAGCTGTGTGACTCAAGCCCTGCTTTCAGTTGTGAGCCTTAATGATTTCGGTAGCCTATGCCATTGTTTTTAAAAGCTCTAAGCAACCAGTATAACTCACTTCCGGGTCAATAATAGAACACGACCAATATTCTGGAGGCTCTCTGCATCCCCTTTCATCACCATCTCCCCAAGAGAAACCACTATTCTTCTAATAACATTCATCGATTATTTTTGCCTATTTTATACTCCATATAAATGGAATTTTACACTGTTCTCTTTCGTTTCTAGATTCTTTTGCTTGGATGGCCTGGCCATGCTTCGAGTATGTTTGTACCGCATTGTTGTCTTTGTTGAACAGCGCTCCATGGCATGGCTGTCACATGGTTTACTTATTCCTTCTACTTGAGCAACAATGTAAGGACTTGATTTGATTCTGAGTGAGGTAGATCGCCATGTGGAGGAATCTGAGTGAGGAATCCTCCACACAGAAACCACTGGGCTAGTCACATGTATCTGTTGCCCTTTCCAGCCTCTCATGTGGCAAGAGGACTGAGCAACAAGGAACTTCTTTATTCATTTCTCCTCACTGGTCCATCAGTAGGATGGAAGCAGCAAGTCTAATCATTGTTCTTTTTACTTAGGTATTGTTTACCTGCGATGAAATGCACAGAACGTGTTGTATTATTTGAGTGGTGACATACGTATACACCTGGGTAACATCACCCGGTTAAGAGATGAAATGTTCTGTCACTCCAGAAAGATTCCTTGTGTCCTCTTCCCATGAATCCCCACATCCCATAGATGAGCATCCCACAGATAACCATTCCTGTGCCCCCAGATTCTGCCTTGCCGTTTCTTAAGCTTTATCTCACTAGAATCACAAGGGATGGCTACTTTGGGGTACACCTCCTTTTACTCAATGCTATGTTTGTGAATCCATCCAAGTCATCATGCATAGCAATAGCTCATTCATTCTCGCTGTTGTGTCATTTCCATTGTGACTAACACCACCTCTAGGACTCATGTCATTTAAATAGCAATAAAATCCATCTCCTAACTCTTTAATGGCCCCCCACCCCACTTTACTTCTGCTGATAGTCTGGGCTTGGCCAGAGTCAGATACCTCTCACAATACATCCTTCCTTCCAGAGGTTCATCCCCTTTGGCCCTGTATCCTTGACAACTTTTGTAGTCATTACCTAGACTGGGATTTTAATCTTGATTTCACCAAATCAGACAATGCTTTTGATCTCCTTGAACCTCTATTTTAGCAAATCTCAACATTTGTACCCTGACCCCCATTAACAATATGGTGACGTTTATGGACCCCACCCCAGTATAATGTTTTTAAATGCTTTTGATAAAAATAAATAGGATTCAAAGAAATCTAATTATATAGAAAAATAGGTACAAAAATGTTTTTAAAATAAATGTATGATAAAGTAATATATGTCCTTTTTTCAACACATTAAGTAAACAGCTCCTAGAGGTAAATCAAATGGCTTTGACACTTTCAGAGTAAGGGTGATAACCAAGGTGCCACTTCAGGGTCCCTGCAGTGATTGTAAGGAACTGTGATGATTCCTGGGCTCCTTGACAACAAACTGAGGAAGTGCTAATGCAACGCTGCAATGTGGTTGCATCTGTGGAAATGCAAAGGAAAAGTTCCCCCATTTCTCTGAGGTTCTTCACAGGCTGAATGAATAAACAAATTTACATCAGGTACAGTTAATAAGAGAAAATCCCTAATTTAATAACATGCATATGGAGAATTTACATGGTGGTAAGTTCTGAGCTTTCTCGGGTAGACCCATGATTGATAGCCAGTTCTGAGGTATTGAGGTATTTGCCACACGGCAAAGAGGAATGACATCTTTACTCCCATATGAAAGATAAATAATATCCCTTTCTGTAATCTTCTAGAGAATAGAGACTAAAGACCATTTCTAGGTTAGGAGAAGGGTGGAGGCCCAGTGGTGGCAGATGGCTTCTTTGATTAATGGAAGGAAGGGCTGCAAGGTTAGAAGAACTTTGCCTGTAGGGCGGTCCTCTGTTGTCCTTGGCTTCTTTGTGTCAGAGTGAGGCATGTATAAGAGACCAATTCTAAGAGACTTGGGGTGCCATGTTTTAGCCCTTTTACATTCATAATCAGAGGAGAAGCTAACTTTCCATTATAAGTTAGTAAAAATTGACATGAGCAGGGGAGGTTCCATCTAAATTCTTATACTCCCTAAATTCTGTCCTATGGACCCCGGACAGGAGCCTCTTTTCTCTTTCCTCATCAGTAAAATGGAACTAATCTTCCTCTCCTCACCAGGCTGCTGGAAGATTCCAGTGATACAATGAGCGTAAAGTTGGCACATAGCAGGTATTCAACAAACGGAACTTTGCCTTTCCCCATCCATGATTTTAGGCATGCCTAGTTCACACCTGTGGAAAAAAGAAAGAGAAAGACCCTATAATTTTGGATGCAATCAATATCTGATTCTTATATGAATATAAGAATGTGTATGAGTATAAAATTGTGTATCCCTGTGACCTGCAGGACAAGTGTCCTCATTGTTCCTCCCTGAGCCCCTAGAAAGTGGAACTGAGTGGATAGTTGCAGAAATATGTGTACTTTTTCCACAGACTAGTTCTTGATCCCATCAGTGCCTTGAAAAGTAAGACTCCAACACCAACTTTTAGCCATCATCTTTTAAAAACAGAGCTGCCCATGTGATGTCCTATAATATAACAGCTGCTCTGCAGAGTTCCATCCAACTTTCTAGAAGCTGCCATGTGCCTCTTTTCTGTTCATCCTTGTATCCCTCTGCTTGGTAAGACAGGCTTGGTCATGGCCCAGACAAGTTAACTGACTCGGTCAAGGTCATAGAGGTTGCAAGTATAGACAAAAGAAGAAAGTAACTTTTATTGAGCACCTACTATGTGTCAGGAACCTTACAATCAAGTGAGCTACATAGCCAACCTGTTGAGGGTTTGTTTGCTTTTATATCACAGTGATGAATGTTTTGCAATATTAGCAAAATAGTCCCATGTTGTGTTCAAAGAGCAGCACCTACCATGTGCCTGGTATGATGCCTTTTACGTACGTGCCCATTTGGGGTGTCCTAACATTACTTCTTGCCGATGGAGAAGCTGTGATGTAGAAGCACAGAAAATGTGCCCCAGGTCACAAGGGGCAGGGCAGGACTTGAAACAAGGCCCACCTGAATCCAGAATCCCTTTTCATTACATGAGTTTCACTATATGACCTTAATGAGTTCCTACTGAGTATTCAGGCCCTGCACGAGGCCCTCACTCACAAGGCCCTGGTGTGAGCTCAGAGTGTCCATCCAAGATGAGAGGAGCCTCCAAAAGGTTAAACATACCCCAAAGCCCATCTGGCTCCTGAGTGGCCAAATTTGAACCCAGGCACCAGAAGTCCACCCCGTGAGGGGCCTCCCGGTGTAAATACAGGCCCTCCAGTGGAGGTCAGTCCAGTGACTATCAGAGGGACCTGGGGGGCTTTTTCCAATTAAAAACTACCCTGGGGATTCTCAATACCCCTCCCCCCAGTGGGTGGTCCCCTTCCCCAAGCTCCATAACTGTCATGCCAGAGACCCTGTCACCTCAGAGGTCTGAGAACAGAAGCAAGACTGGGAGAGTCTATCCAAATGGAGAATTGCGGGCTAAACCCTTCTCACCATAACAACTAATTAACTAAACAGTAATCAGACAGTAACAACTCTGCTCCCCTTGTGAGTATGCAGAGAAGCTTTCCAAGTGATTTAGAAGGACCTTGAGTCATTCTGAATCTGGATGACTAACACATAGCTTGTGGCCATGAGACTCCAGAAATGTGACTGCTGTACCTGGGGATTAAAGTCTTCATTTGATTTCCTGTGGGCCCGGAACGGAAATAAACAAAAGCACTTAAAAAAAAAAAAAAAATTAAATCAAACAACAATAAACTTTTAGCCAAAAGAAAAAAACTAATCTAAGACTGTTGGAAGGGAGGGGGAGTTGGAGGGGAGAGGGAGTTGGAGGGAAGCGGAGGGAAAATGGAGTGGGGGGCATTCACTATAATGTGAAAGAAAATTCAGAACAGTGGTGAACTTAATATAATGTGTACAGATGTTGATTTGTTATGGTGTACACCTTAGACCTATTTCATGTTATAATGCAATATCCTTTTAATAATATGTTACCAATAGCATTGAATAAATAAATAGAATGCCAATCTAAGGGGAAAACATAAAAAGAAATAACCTGGTAGCTACACTGCAGCAGGAGGGAGGCTAAATAGCTCACACCCAATGGAAAGTGTAAATTTAGTAGCATCAGCTTCCTGGAAGAGGCATCTACAAGTTCAGTCTGCTGGAAAGCTGGGGCTAGTCCATTTATTTCACAGTCCATCCCTGACCCCACCAGGGCCCTTTTGCTCAAGCCATTGCTCAGTCTCCACACTCAGCCTGTAGGACACTCCAGCGCCCTCTAAGGGAGCTGCCCTTCTAACAACTGCTCTCTAATAGCCCAGACTAGCACTTTTCTTCCACCATCCCTTCTAACACAGGAGGGTAGCAGCACAGGAGGCTCTCATTTCACAGGTGAAAAGAAGAAGCTCCCAGAGCCAGGAACTCCCACATCCTCCACATTCTACAAAGCCTTGGGGCCTGGGACCTCTCTCCTTATTACCAAGATTTGCAAAGAGGGTCTTGCCAAGAGGGGACGGTCTTACAGTGTTTGTGGATTTACAGCTGCTCAGGTCGGGGGTATTGGGGGGCAGTGCCACGGGAGCTGTCTCTACAGTTTGTTGCACTATGAGCAGAGACTGGCCTGGTCACAGCACTTAGGGGAACAGTCAACCTGGAAAGCACTGGAGCCCTTGTGGTCAAGGGCATGTTGCTATCAGGACTTATTTTCTGAGACTGCACTGGGCAAAAAGGATGGAGCCCTGATGATACTCAAACCCACGTGTTGGGGGCTGTGGAGAGGAGAGGGAGAGCAGAGGCCCAGGTGAGCGACAACCATCTCCTGACTCTGCGTACAATTAATTTTCCCTCCTAATCCACATGAGTGTTGAATTTGGAGCCAGAGGCCATGTTGGAAATATATTGTCCAAGGCCAGTATTTGACTGTTAAGGAGTCTGAGGCCCAGAGATGGGATCATCCCAACAGCTCACGTGGAACTTTATCCGTTATCAGCAGTGGGGCAACGGCAACACTGACTCAGTTGGACCCTCCAGGTGGAATCTACTCGGTTACACTTACTGGGACATCTTAAGTGCCTAGAACAGTGCCTGGCACTTAGTAGATGATCTTTTTTTTTTTTTAAATAAATGAATGAATGTTCAGTCAGCATCACCTAGACACAAGATTTCTAGATGGTGGTAACCGAACTAGTGAACCAACCAAGGAAAATTGAGAAGGCCCAGCTTTGTTGCAAGGGGTGTGTCCTCTCAGTTTCCTCTGCTTCCTCATCCACCCTCCCCCACACCCCCAACACCACACCTGGCTTCTTCTCAGGTGCAGGCGAGTTAGGGCAGATGTGTTGGTGGAGAACTCCGGCTAAACAGGGAGGTCCCAGGGCAAGGCCCAGGCTGTCGGAGCATCCAGGCGGAGGAGGCTCTCATCACCATGAATTGTGCTTCTGCTTAGGGGGAGGGTCACCAGCCAAGGTAACCGCCACTTTCTGTGACATGGGGGGACTGCAGCAAACAGCCTCTGAGTGGAGTGCATGGGGACAGTCAGGTCTTCCTTGGCATTAATCGTCCTAGAGAAGCAGTCAATTTGAAAAGCAATTTTCTGAAGAGGCTTTATCAGAAGAGTCCATGAAGGGTGCTCCACTAACATTAAAAAAAAAAAAAAAATGCAACTGGCTGGGACCACACAGCATCTCCCAGGAGCCCAAGAGGCGATCCCAGGCCCGGCCCACCGGGCAGCAGCAGCCAGCCTGTCCTCATCCTAGTCCTCGTCCTAGTCCTCGGGAGTGCTGGGGCAGACCCCACCTCCCCTACTCACTGACTCTCTTAAGATGGAATTTTAAACGAATTTTAAAGGAAGTGCTACAATCTGCTATGAACACCAGAGACAGCGTGACAAAGAGAAAAGTGAGCTCAGCCACGTAGCTGCCACGTGACGGTGTGTCCGTGACTCCTGGGCAGCAACGTCACCTTGTGGGAGCTCATGTTTAGCTGATGTTGTTATGTAGGAAAAAGAAAATGTCAGAGATTCCACCTGTAAGAGTTCTTGTGTGACTGCCTTGTAGCAGGCGCTTGAGCACTCAAGAAAGGGTGCCCATTGTCACTAGGATTGTAATTATTCTAAAAAAACTACAGTTTCCTACAGTTGAGGATTCAGGACACAAATAACAAACAGGGTGCCCTGAGAAATCACCACTATTTTTTTAAATCTGATTGAAGGAACATTACATCATAACATTACATAGGTTTCAAGTGTGAATTAATGTAGGTCAACACCTATAAATAATATATTAAGTTCACCACTGACAGTCCAAGTCTATCCTTCATATAAATGATCTTTCACCCCATTTGTCCACCCCTCCCTTTTCCTTTCTTGGAACCACTAATTTGATTTTATAAACTAAAAGTCTATTTTTATTTGAAAATCACATATGAGTTAAATCATTTGATGTCTGACTTTCTCCTTCCAGCTTATCTTTCTAAGCATAATTCACTCTAGGTCCATCCATGTTGTTGCAAATAGCAGGATTTCATCTTTTTGATAGCTGGGTAGTATTCCATCATGCATGTATACCACATCTTCTTTATCCACTCATTTGTCCCTTGGCACTTAGGTTGTTTCCAGTTCTTGTCTGTTGTAAATAATGCTGCAATGAACATGGGGGACACATATATCTCTTTCAATTCATATTTTAGGTTTTTAGGCTAAATACCCATCAGAGGAATAGTTGGATCATGTGGAATTTCCATTCTCAATTTTTTTAGGTAACTCCACATGGCTTTCCATAATGTTTACATCATTTTTCACTCCCACCAACTGTGTAAAAGGGTTCCCTTTTCTCCATGACAATATTTATTGTTTCCACTCTTTGGCTCGCAATGGTGTGAGGTAGTATCTCATGGTTGTTTTAACAGCAACTGTTTCAAGGCACATGGTCATCAACCACGCATTTGCAACAATGCCCAAAAGAGATAGTTAGAGACCATCTTTAGGTCCCTAAGTGTGCCTTTTATAGGCCTGAACACTAGGCTTTTGCACATAACCAAAAGTTCCAAGAGCAGTTCCAACCTCTTGATACAGGCCTTATTTTCTGCAGCCAAGAGTTCCAGAACTCATTCTGGACTACTCGAGGATCTGTTTAGTTCCACAAACAATCATTCCCTAATGTAACCTTCATATAAATTGATGTTTCCCAAACATTTATTTCATTTTCCTTTAGAAATAAGGAAGGATTTTCTTTTCTTGCTATAAAAACAGTATCTGGTCATTGTAGGAAAATCAGAAAATACAAGTGAGCTAAAAAAAAAAAGAAAGAAAGAAGACAAAGAAGAATTAATTAAGAAACACCTGGCAATTTGACACTGTGATGTCTTCACCAAGCTTCCCTGTCAGAGGGCAGAATGGCATTCTCCTTTCTTTGCCAAGCTTGCTGCCTCTCTAATTCACATTGGGCTTTTAATTAATTGCAAAGTGACTGAACATTCCAAATAGTCCAACTGAACATCCCCATATCGGGGCCCTAGTCCCCCTGCAACCCTGCACTGACATAAGGGACAGGGATGAGGAGTTTGGGAATAGGCAATGCCTCCTGGATTCAACAGGCCAGACCCCAGGGCTCTTTCAGTGGCCTCCGACCGCTGCGTGCACCCCACTACGCAGGCTTCCATGGCTTCATGAATCTGAGCACCATTCATGTGTCTGCTCCCACTCCCGGCTATCTTTCCACTCTCCAAAGTGCGTGGCAGATTTCCACTCTTCCTTTCGACCTTCACACCCCTCCCTTGCTGGTTCTCCAGAGCCTTAGCAGGACAAGAGGTGGCCTAAGTTCTCCTTTCCTCTTGTTGGTCGCCTTGCTGTCATTTCTCCCTTTGCCTCTCATGCCTGTCCTATTGCTCACAGGGCTCTTGGGAGAAGCAGGAGAGAGGGAGGCACGGCACAGGCAGGCAGGGGTGCGGCCTCCCTCCGTAGTCCTGCCAACAGCCCCAGTCCCAAGCCCTGGTCCCTGCCCGTATGTCAGGGCAGTCCCCCGCCTGTGGGCTCACTGCAACGACCTGTCAGAAAGCAAGAGAAGTGAGTGAGAATGACTGCACCCCTACGATGCAAACAGCCACATTCCATACAGCTGGCAATGACACTCACACTGTCAAGAGCCCCCATGTATGGGGAGGCTCTGGTGACTCCTTCCCCAGGGCTCCTCCCTAGGGACAGAGAACACTTGCCTGAAGCAGAGCCTGAGGGCAGGTATATGCGCATTATTGAGAGAAGACTATAGGGAGCCAGGGTCCCAGATGGGCAGCAAGCAACCAAGCACAGATGTGGCATCAGGTGACATACATCTGTGACTTAATCCACACTGGGGCTCTAGAGCATCAGCTCCACACAGGGGTCCCAACTTGGAGACCAGGGTGCTGACCTTATGTACCCCCACACCAGGTAGGCATCAAGGACGCCCAGCAGAGAAGGTCATCTCCCAGGCATGGTGGGTCCCATTGCCTAAGGACCATTCTGCAGAGAAGCGGCTGGCAGCAGCCAAAGATCAAAGCAACTGTGAAGGAAATCTGCATGAGAGGATTGTCACCAGCTAGTGAAACCCTCTTAGCCAGGATGTGACTGACAGTCATCACAGTTTTGGTATATCACCCTACTTCTTTCCTTCTAACCTAAGAGGTCATCTCAGATCTGGGTAACTTCTTTTTCGTATAAGGGAATCTGTTGTTAATTTACAGAAACTCCATTACGTGATGGGCTTGGACTTGATCTCCAGCTATAGTGGCCGTCCAACCTCTGATTCTTAGCCAGTCAAGAACTATTTCAGTTTTCCTCCAGGGAAGCATTGTCACTTTTTTGCCAGAGTTTCCACAAACAGACCTGTAAAGGACCTGTCACTGTGAGAACTCTGGTCCATAAACACCCGAGGTGCGAATTGGGACCAAAAACTCAATTTTCTTAGAATCCAGCTCAAGTTTTGAATCCTTATGCTAACAGAGACTATTGCTTTTGACAAATGATTAGTGATGCTTTGGAACACCTAGAAGTGTTATTTATGAGGCTAACGTCTCTAGTTATTAACTGTGTCTTTCAAAGTAGCCTGGGCTGTAGGGTAAGAAAGGGGCTCAAAGTGGACATGGAGACTCAGTAGGGTCTCTCTTCGGCTGTGGGTTCTGCCCTCATCCTCTCTTATCACCAGTGTGTTTCTCAGAGGGTTCCAGAGCCCTACGAGACTCAACTCTAGAAGAGAAGCCTCCACTCTGGACCTGCCTGCTTGGCTGTGGCATTTCACTCACACCTAAGGTTCTGGACATTCCAGAAGCCTCCTGCAAGGTGACTAGAAAACCTGCTTAGCAGGATCGACACTTTCTCCCACCTGCTTTTCTTAGAGCCTGTAAGTCATGGCCAAAGAAAACATGTCCTTGAAACAGAAGTTCAAGAGAGCTTCTGGCTGGTGATGGTGGTGTTACCATCAAGTTCAACATATACAAACAGTGTGCACCTGTGATCTCCAGTAAGGGCGCAACTAAACACATGGGGCTATTTAATGTTTTTAAATTAAGTTAAATTTAAGTTAAATTAAAACTAAATACAATAAGTTAAAAAAATCACTTCCTCACTCACACTCATCACATTGCTCTTTTGCCACATATTGGCAGTGGCTTCTCTATAAAATAGCACAGACACAGAACATTTCCATCATTGCAGAATGTTCTACTGACTGGTGCTAGTCCAGACATTTATAAATGTATGCTGTATATGAATGTGTTACATAGTTTATCTTCACAGTAGCTCTTCAAGGTAGAAAGTAATAACCCTTTTGCACAGGGAAGGAAGTTGAGCTCAGACAGTTCAAATGTGTTGCCCACAACTGGATTCCTTGTCCCACACCATGCCAGTTTTCTGCCTGCAGGTTGGAACCCAAATCATTGTTAGTCATTTATCAGCTCACTTATTATGTCTCTGAGCCTGTACTGAATGAGTTGCATCTTCTCTGAGAGATCCACATAATGGTTCTCCATGCTGGGACCTCTAAAGCTGGCCCCATGCCACTCTTCTCCAAGTGTACGATTTCCCCAGAGCCTAGTCCTTGGGTCCCCACCTCCATCACCATCACTGCATCTCCACGGCCAGTAGATGCTCCGTATACCATTCAGTTTCAGGTCCACGTGGAATACACACAGCAGCACTCCATGAAACGAAGCATCTTCCTAAGTTCCTCAGCTGACTGTTGCTTTCATCAGTGAGCTGCAGGGTGAGCTTCAGCAAGCCCAGGTTTATGGACTTAATTCCAAGGACAATGCAGAACCAAGCCTTAGCTCTGAGCTGTGTGTCGATGTGCTCTATGAAAGGTGTATTCCAAGATGTCCACTACTCGCTGCTCCGAAATACAAGACCGGTCAAGAGAGGATGTGAAGGGTCAGGGTGGGGAGCTAGGACCACTTGTCAAGCACATACTCAGTGTTTTCATACAAGGTCTTATTTAATTTCACAGCACCACACCACAATATCAGTGAGACTTCAAATACTTAAATTATTTGCCCATGCTTTCTTGACCAGTAAGCATAGAAGCAGATCCAAATAAGTTTATTCCCAAAGTCTGGAGTCTTTCCAACACACCATGTAATCCTCAAATGTGGTTTCTTTTATTGTTTCTGGATCAAGAAGCTTTGAGCTTTTCACTTTGAAAGGAGACCATCTTCAGAAAACAGATCAGTTGTATAGAAAGATAGCTGACTAATGCTTCGATTAACCACCACCAAACCACAGGGCTCCAATTCTCTGGGGTCTCCAAAGAGTCCCCAAAGTCTCCTGATCTTTCAAAGTAGTTTCCTTCACTTGAACTAATTAACCCAATTTCAGATGTTTTATGATAGTAATGACAATCATATTAGCAATGGCTTCTATTTATCCAAGTACTTAGCGCTTTAAATGAAAAGCATGATGACCTCCTGTCTCAATCTGGGTCGCCCCAAAAGTAGACCCTGAGATGAGACTTGAGTACTGACCAGTTTTTGAGACTTGATCCTAGGAAGCACACATGAGAAAGTGAAGATGTGAGAAAGGGATGCAGAGAGAAGCCAGTAAAGACAGCATTGGTCTTGGTGACGTGGTGGAGGGCAGGGTGTATTGACATCTATTTAAGGAATGGGGAACTTGCACATAGAGGGAACCAACACATATGAGTTTATATTAATATGTAAAACAGTTACCTCAATAAAATACTAAATTAAAAAAAAAAAAAAAAGATGGAATTGGGCAACTAGTCCCACTGGGCTTAGTCCCACTGGGAACATTAGAGTTGCCTGCTGAGGAACAAGGAAACCAGAGTGTATTTATCTACCATTCCTGTCAGTCATTGGTGAGCGTTGTCCCTGAGGGGTTAAATCCAGGACACTTTCAATAGCCTGACCCATTGTCTGAGCAAGCCCCCACTCTGGGTGGGTGGCGGAGTCTCTCCATGAGAGAAGCAAACTCTAGGTGACAGGAGCAGTGCATCAACAGCATCTGCTACATCCCCTTCCACATAGAAGCTTCAGAAATTGCAAATTTTTTCTCAGTCTCACACAGCTGATGTAAGAATCAACTCAGGTCTGTCGATTAGCCCCATAGCCCCTGCTTTTTCTGCTGCCAGAAACCACCTTCGAAGCCCCTCTCTTACCCTATCTCATCACTTTGTCCTCAGGAAAATACCATCCACTGGCAAGCTGGTGCTGACCCTTACAACCGATGCCTGTGAGGGGAAGGAAAATTTTGTCCGCTACCTCGAGCATGTCCAAGCTGTCATCACAGTCAATGCCACCAGGAGAGGAGACCTGAACATCAACATGACCTCCCCCATGGGCACCAAGTCCATCTTGCTGAGCCGGCGTCCCAGGGATGATGACTCCAAGGTGGGCTTTGACAAGTGGCCATTCATGACCACCCACACTTGGGGGGAAGATGCCCGAGGAACCTGGACCCTGGAGCTGGGGTTTGTTGGCAATGCACCCCAGAAGGGGGTGCTGAAGGAGTGGACCCTGATGCTGCATGGCACACAGAGTGCCCCCTACATTGACCAAGTGGTGAGGGATTACCAGTCCAAGCTGGCCATGTCCAAGAAGGAGGAGCTGGAGGAAGAGCTGGACGAGGCTGTAGAGAGAAGTCTGAAGAGCATCCTGCACAAAAACTAGCCCTACACGCCGGCCTCACCACCACCCTCCCTCCCAATCTCTGCCTCGCACCACCTTCTGCCAAGCACCTAGCAATTACTATCACCCCCACACAAGTGATTCCAACTTCTTGATCTGAAGCTTCGCTCACTGTCAATGATTATTTTCACTCCAATGGAAGCAATCTTTTTTATTCTATGCCCCAAATACAGTGTTCCCACCAACACCGATGTCCTATTTGTCACTCTAAGTTCTTTATTTGTGTCATTCAAGTAGGTGCCACCCTTCAACTGGGACACCTATCCCTTCCATTTTTTTTTCCATATATGAAAATAGAATGAAAATGTCACACATGGTTGACTCCACGAATGTTGATTCCTGGGCTCCATTGAGGACCTATTACATAAAAAAAAGATAATCAAAGATTATGATAGAGGTGATCTCTGAATCTCTGAAAGAACAGGAGATGCTGTCGATCCCTTGGGGAAGATGATTTGAACTTAGCAAGATTTTTCAGTGATGTAGTTGAAGGTGACATGATTTGAAAAATGGGGAGTCAAAAAGCAGGACCGTTGGAAATCTTACCGCCAACACCAACATCATAACTCACCCTACTCAGACAGGGTGATAAATAGAAAATCCAATTCGCTTGGCTGCTTCACCAGCTGCTGCTCTGAGTGATGGTAAAATCTGCTTGAGAAACCCAAATTACTCCCAGTGTGTGTAGAGCCCACCACAACCCCAATTTTCTGGGGTTCCTCACATAACTATCCAAAAGAAAAAAGTCAAGACACATTTGTCAGCTCATCTGGTAAAGAAAAACTTAAGTCATTTTTTAAGCAGAAAAGTTGTTTTCCCTCCATTATTTTGAGGCTTCTTAATTTAACTGAGAAGTGAAGTGAGCATTTTTGACAGCTTTCCACACATACATGTGAGCGCTGATCCAATACATATAATCCGAGGGCAATGTCTTCTCCTTCAAGTTGTGATGTCTTTGATGGGTCAGTGGTCTGGGCCAGGAAGAGGTGGGATAAGGGTGAGGGGTGTGCCTAAGATGTGAGCAGCCTCTTCCCATGGGCTCCATTTATATGGTGCCCACTTCTGCCAAAAGCAGGGAAATGCCAACTCATCCCCAGTAATTTGAGGCCTGAAGGAAGACAGAGAAGACCTTGGTAGGGAAAGCACACAGTTACCATCTTAGCAACTAAGTTTCCCAGAGGATACTGAACATGTAACCCGGTTGTGATACATTCCTTTTCCCCTGTCAACCCCAAGACACCACACCATTTCAAAACCAAATAGGAATGCTTTCTGACCGGTTGCCATTTGTTTTCCTACTCAAGGATTGACTCTTTATCCCCTATCCCAAAGCCACTCAGGCCCAAGAAATGATTTGTTTGATTTGATTCTCAAGAACCAATCAACCACCCCTGGCTACATTTCCTTCTTCCCATGGAGCACGGAGCTCAGGCTGGACTCCTGTCCTTACCGCCAGCAACACAGAGACCTGGGTTCCATTCCCGGAGCGTGGCAACTTTAAGAGAGAAGTCTGGGAGACCCATTTTCTTTCTCTTTTCCTTGTGTTAGCATGGATTTTTGCCTTCTCTAACACTATAGGGCCTTCCCTATAAAATGCTTTAAAATGTACTAATATTTATGATTTTTAAATGAAATTTATGACTTACTGTGAAGGTCTTTTTAAACCAGTTTAGATTTAAAGAAAAATAAATGGAAATCATCAAAAATTCATTTCACATTAACAGTCTGAAAATAAACCAAAGGACATTATGTGTGCATGTGTGTATAAGTGCACACAGAAATATATATACATTTGTAGACTATATACATGTGTGTATATGTGTATGTATATATAACTTGTATAAGCGTATATGCACACATATACCTAAAAATGTGTGTATGTGCATCTGTTGAAGAAACAGGCACCATATTCATCTCTAAAAGAATATTCAGAGAATGTCAAGATGATTCTGGCTGAAGAAAAAGGCCAGTGAAAATTCAGGTAAAAACGTTCATCGGTTTCCATTACATCACCTCTATAATTTTGCAGCCATGGGTATAAACATTAAATGTCTTACATAGCAGCAAAAACTTAAAATAGGTGTCCATATTTTCAGTTATAGCATAATTTATGAAATCAGAGAGTAACTTATTAACTTCTTAATAGAAATGGCAAGTTTTGATATGAGTATACAGTATATAAAAATATATAGTGCTAAAGAAAATCATTTGGTCTCTATTTCATTTTTCACACCAGTATTAACACTAAATATGTCTAGCTAGTGAGGTTTTTATCATATTCCTGGTCCTAATACAAGAGATAGGTATTTACAGTTATTTATTCTAAAAAATAATGACTGCTCAAGCTTACATTGTTACTCCCTGTGACAAAATTTTATATAAGTAAATTTTAAAAGACATGTTGAAAATTAGGCGATTTGACAATAAAACATTAAATTCCAGAAGTTATGTGGGTATGAGATGTATTACCTAAAAACACTTCCATCCATCTTAGGAGCAGATAATAAAAAGCTGCCAAAGAGAAATCTAAAAAGTCTGCTTTCCTTTTATATATATGCACAAAATACTTATAATTAGTAAATAAACCATACACAAATTGTGATCTACAACAGCATTTTTCAAACTCAGGTTATAGCCCATAAATGTGTTACAAAATAAATTTAGGGAGTTAAGACCAGCATTTTGAATAGAATAGACCATGCACATTAATAAGCATTGTTTCCTGAGATATTTGTTTCAGGAGTGTGTAATTTATGTGTGTCTGTCTGTCTATCTGCGTGTATATATTGGCTCACAGTGTAAAATACATTTCTTATAGTGAGTCCTGGTTAAAAAAAAAAAACCCTTTAGGAGTACTATTCTAGAATATATTAGTTAGGGTATTCTGTTATACTAGAGTAACAGTCTTCAAATTTTAGTGGTTTAACACAAATTCCACTCAGGTTCAGTTTCCAAGGCCACCAGTCTGCATGCAGTGACTCAGGATTCAAGTTGCTGCAAACTTCAGTCTTATGGTTTGTGACAACCATCACACAGGAGAGAAGAAGCCATGGAGAGCTCTCATCACCTCTTCTATGTTCAGTCTAAAAGAGACACACATGTCACTTAACCTACTGGGCATGTGCTGGTACTGGTTGATAACCCCTCCTAACTGCAGACAACTGGGGAATGTAGGACCACCAAGGGAATAACTGGTGAGGATTAGAGTTCTCTACCACAGAGAGAGTTTGATTATGTCCCTTAAAAAATCTTCAGAACTGATATATGAGGCAACCCCTCTTCATGGGTGTTACCACAGACATTATCACAAACTAACTGTGACCACAAACTATTCTTGCAAACCTTAAGAGCTGTTATTAAAATATTAATATATGTATCATAATTCACTGTAAAAACCTGTTCCAGTCTGCCCTCTAATATGATACTTATCAAACCCAATTAGTAAAATAGTAAGAGAGCCTACTGACTAAAAGCAGATCTGAAAAGTCTGATCTCATGACAAACGGAGACACTTTCTCTCAACACTCATATCAAAAGGTTGATATGAAAAATATTAAGTTAAAAAAATGGATCCATGTTCCAGAGTTAACTACTCTAAGTCATCCTCATTATCGCATAAGTGAATAAGCATGATTTCCACCTGATCAGTGCCTTTTGATGGTTGGCATGATCACATATAAGCCACACACTGCAAAGTCTTCGGGAAATATAGCCATGCATTTCATATTTAGAGAGAGAAATGCTGAATTTGGGGAACCGGTGTTCTCATAGCCAGAGGAAGTTCTTAGATGAAAAACATCTATTTTGACAGAAATTTCTAAACCTGAAAATTCTAACATTAGAGAGTATGTTTGTGGGAAGAAGAGTTCTGAAAGCTCTAAGAGTGTGAAGTAACATCCACACAGAAGGCATCCTGGGCCACCAATGATGCTTTGGTGGTAGCCACTGAGGGGCTCTCTGTCTCCAGAAGTCAGGGGTCAACAGAAAGGGTGGGGAGGGACAGGCCCTCTGCACGTGGGAGCACAGAAGATCCGAGTCAGGGCCAGGCAATCTAACAATGTGCAGCACGAGGAAACACCTGGCTGATATATAAAGTCCCTGAAGAACAGAAGTCTGTCGAGAACAGAGGTGAAAGCACTGGGGAGACCAGCGCCAGACATTGTCTTGAACCATCATCCACCATCCTGCCAATAGTCTGACTCCATGCCCACCTTGACACCTTTTCCCAAGGACATTAACACCAGGAAAGAGGGCGCCAGCACAAGAGCTCTGAGCACTTGGGTCTCTACTAATAGAGACCCCATTTGCATTGCAAATTAATCAACTGGTACTTGAGTTCTTCAGCAGTCTCTTGCACATTTAGTTGCCAAGACTTCCTTTTCTTGGTTTCAGAAAAGTGGGGTTGAATTTGGTTTGAGGTTTCTAAGGAATCAGAAATCCAAGCATGACCGGAGGGAAATTCCCCAAGCCAGTGCAACCACTTGTTATTCTCAAGACTCATTGTTTATGAACCAGGGGAGAGAGAAAGAACTGTCCGTGAGAAAAGCACTCAGCCGGAAGCGCTGAGGGCTCTGTTTTGCTAAATTCAAAACATTCAGCCCTCCAGGTGCTGAGCATTAGGGGAGGAGTGGGGAGCATGAGAAATCTCAACCCACAGAGTTCTCTGTGTCAGAACAGTCAAATGAGGCTGGGAATTCCTTGAATCTAAAGCTAACCGTCACCAATTTCAAAGAACGTTTCAGAACACCCTGCCCTTAGTGTGGGACTGCCCCACCCCATACCACCCACTAAGGTGTCCCTCTGCTCCCAAAAGTTCAGCTCTACTCCAGCTGAATAGAGTGCAGGGACTGCAACCTATTTCTCATTTGTCCTTATGTCCTGGGACCACTGACCAGTCACAGGTGACAGATAAGAGGCAAGAGTGACTGGTGGGGGCACCAGCACAGTGGTGTTACCGACCAGTGGTATATCTCATGGGAGAACATACATCTCAACTCAAAAACCCAGTTTCTTTGGATGAAATATGAGTCTGTCAGTGTGGCTTTGGGGGATGCTGGGGTGGGTGGGGTCCGGAGGTATTTATTTGCTTGCATCCAAGCACAAAACACTGGAGTCAAACATTTGTACTAATAAAGACATAAGAATGATGTCCTTCATTATAAATATAACAAATGCCGTATGAGTTGGATTTGTTTTTGTTGTTGTTTTTAAAAGAGGATGGGAGATGGGAATGAATGGGGGAAGGAAATTATCTAAGGGAGGAATGAACAAAGAAAGAAGAGGAAGCACTTTCATTTATTTGTTTATTAACTTTTGGTTGTTCCCTCTGACCCGGAGCCCGTGAGCTCATGTCCTTGGGCTTTACATGGTCCCAGCCTCAGTCGCTGACTTAGTGCCTGAATCATTAGAGCAAGCCGGTCATAAGAGTTTTGAGGTGAGTTCATTCACCAACAACATCTCAGTTGCAAAGCTATGATGCAAAAACATTAGGATAAACTCGATCATCATAGTTCCTTGAAGATCCTTTCTTAAATTATAAGCTTCAAGTCAAGGAGAGACCCAAGTGGAATTTTCCAACCTCAGAGGGAAGGAAGAATAAAGGTGCCAGGTTAGAAGTGCCTTCTGAGATGTCCACTGAGTATTGTATTTGACCCTGTAGGCACACGCCCTACATCATGCGATCAAGGAAATACCCAATCCAACCTGCTGCCGTTTTTGTAAATACATTTCTATTGGAAACAGTCATGCTTCTTTGCTTCCATATTGTCTTTCCTGCCACAGCAGCAGAGTGGACTACTTAAAACAGAGGCCAACAATATGGCCCTTTATAGAAAGTGTTAGCCAACTTCAGCCCCTCTCGACGCTACATGTAGAAATTTCCATACCTGCCAAGGATGCCCTGTCTCTCTGCAGGAGTGTTCTCTGGCTACAGAGATGCACCAGCCCTGGTACAGCAGACAGAAGCTCCACAGTCAGCACCCCAGGACCATCAGCAGCTGTGCAAGGACGGGACTGGGACCTAGATGCCTCTGCTTCCTCACTTCCTGTTGGGACAATCTGAAGTTGTTCTACCTTGTCACTTCCAGGTTCCCAGTGGGGTGGAGCCCCAGAAGCCCACAGAGGTGCCCAGCAGGTTCATTTGGCCCGTGCTGGTGCCTCCACTCCCTGCGTAGGCTCCTTGCGCTCCCATCAGTAGACAGAAACCCCACCAGTGACATTAACAGAGAAAATTGAATGTAATACACCAGACACTGCATATTAAAATTGCTACCTACTTCATTAAAAAGGCAAATAAGATCATTAAAGTATTGCAGTGACCAAGTCAGGGGCTTGCTGTGATGTGGTGCACTCAGGCCACAGTGGAGTCCTCCACCTAGCCGGTCACACAGGAGCAGCACGCACACACATGGCAGGCCCCGAAGATGGTAACTCGGCCTGGGCAGGGAGACTGCCCGGCAGAGGAAACTGGAGGAGGCCCCACAGGGCTGCTGTGCAAATCCATCTGTAGACCTGAGTATTCAGTTACAACCTAAAAGATCATCTAGTAGCTGCTTCTCTTCCACGTCGAGGCAGCCGGGGCTCCCAGAGGAACCCATCCCCACAGTCTTATCTGTAAAGCAAATGAGTAGAGGTCTTGGGACAGAACCACTCCAACTATCCTAAATCTTTAAACGGGTGAGAAGCCTAACTTGCTGCCTGGGAGTAGGCCACTCTCCTCTGGAAGCAGCTAGTTGTAGCCCTGGAATGGGAAAGGTTGGGGTTCATACAACTTGGAAGCCTGGACTGGAAGCTATGGGGCTGGGGTCTCTGCGAGGTCTCCACCAGCTGGTGGAGGCATCTCTAAGGAGACAGTAATCAGGCTGGTTCTGTAAATATTGGAAAACCCCAAAGCAGGATTCAGCCCTGCTACCATAAGGAACTGCTCAATCTGACCCACTGCTGGGCCACAGAGGACAAACTGGAGCAGGGCCCTTCTCCTTCCTCTAGGCTTTCAGTCTGCCCCTCAGGGAGCTGCAGGAACAAGGTCACAGCTTTCAGTCCCAGCACCAGAGTGTAGACCAGTCTCGAAGTTGAGACAGGCATTTGCAAAAGACACACCTGCAATCTGGAACCTGAAGACCTGCCTACACACAAGACATGGTTTAGGGTTTGCTTTGGGGGAACCCACCTTAATTCAAAGCTCCTTAAGTCCTCTGTAGATATGGAGACTCATTCATTACTAGTTATCTTTAGGATGCCTGGGGTTGCCAGCAATAGAAACCAACTCTGGCCCAATATTGTTCAAAGCATGTGGAGTGTTGCTCAGAACTGAAGGCAGGCCTGGAGAGCCAGCCTAACCCAGCCTAGAACTAACACAGGGTGAAGATGCACCTAGAGACAGGGAGACACCTCCATCCGGGGCCAGCTCCAGCCTTTTCCCTCCAGTTTCACTGGACTCAGATTTCCAGTTCCAACCCTCTAGAACCCAGCATGGCCTTATGGCCATAGCCAGCCACAGGCAGAGTGGTGCCTACCCGAGAAGCCTCAGGGTGTGGGTCTCAGTCAGAACAGTGAGGCTGGGGGTCTGGACATCGGTACCCAGGGCGGCTGATATGACAGCAGTTACTCAGTAACTCAACTGCCTGGAAAGTGGGAGGGGCAGAGCTTGGTACATATTTTCTTTGTGGGGGAGGCAGCTTTGGGAAGTCCCAGTGCCGGACTTGAGGCTGAGTTGGGGAAGAGGAGGTTAGGACCCCTGTCCAACAGCCTGACCCAGGAAGAACCATAGTTCTCATACTTTAGGATTCTCAGCTCTTGTCAAACTCTGGTTATCGATGCTACTGGGACACCTGCTCTGAGTCCTTTTTCCAACAAGAAAATCTTTTTATAAATCATACACACCTGTTTTCAGAGAACTCAGGGAGAGGACCAGCCAGAAGTGAAACCATTCTGCAGTTCTCCAGGAGGGAAGCGTAACCGAGCAGGGAAAGTGGAAGGTAGTAGCCAAGAGAATGGGCAAGTGGAGCAAATCCCCAGTGTCCTGGAGAGGAGGAAGAGCCCAACTAGACCCCTGGTTGTCTGGAGCAGGCAGTCACAATTTGGCTGTTGAGCCCAGCTGTCAGACTAAAGTGAGCTTGCAGGAAACTTACCTGATCCCTGCCTTGCTCCTTGCACGCTCCTCCTTCCATTGTTCCTTCCTGCCCCCTTCATTTCTCCTCCTTGAACCTGCTAAGTCCATTCATGCCCCAGTGTCTTTGCACTTGCAGGTCCCTCTGTCTGACAAGCTCTTCCCTCAGATCTGCACATCTTACCATTCAGATCACATGTCACTTCAGCATTGGGTTTTCAGCAGACCACCCAATCCAAGTTGACCCCAGCCACTCTAACACACCATTCTGTTTGATTTCCTTCACGGTGTTGTCCCTCTAATTTTATTTCATTATCATTTCCTTCTTCCCCACCACAATGTCTTGTCGATGAGAGTTCCCAGAACCATTCATGACTCAAAAAAGATAGCCCTTGCCTATTTAAATGCTAACTAGTCCAAAAAAATTAAAATACTTAGTGGGGAAAAGAGGTTTGCAGTGCCTGTTACATTGTATGTTACATATACACCAGCCAAATTCCTAGTATATTCTGGGCTCTAGCTAATGGTTTCCATCATTCTTAAGCTTTTAAATTATAAATATTTCAAAACTATTCAATAGGTTCAATGAATGGGTTCTCCATTCATCTTTTAGAAAGAACAACAAAAGCATGTTTCTTTCTTGAAATCAAAACCTGAATTCAGAACAAGAATTTTTAAAAACTCAAAAAAGGGAGGGTAACTCGACTGAGCATTCTGTTATTCATAACAAAGAAATAATAGAACGTAATTAATGACTCTGTCAGTTATCTCTAGTAATGTGTAGATGTCTTGTCCGATGCTCTCGTTTGGCAGATGCAACAGTCCATTTAAGCATTTTTACTCAGTGACCTGAATATATTTTGGAGCATCAGCGTGGGGAAATCACTCCTATTATTCAAACATCAGCTGTATTTTCTTGAGGGTGTATTTCTTAATAGGTATAAGCAAAACATTATTTTTGGACAGTTAATAGAAAAAAAGATGCCTAGAGGCAAAAATTGTTTAAAGATTCTGGTTTAAAGTGATTTTTATTTCCCACATTGTGACACCTATGTGTACATGTGTGTGTGCATACTCCTGAGAGTACATATGCATATGGGTATATTATAGTATATTATATTAATAAACACGAAAAATCTTCCTTTATCAGTATAGCCACCCTATCTCGCACATAGCCGGTGCTCAAAAAATGCTTGTGGAACAAATTAACTAACAAACAAGGAACTTGTGTGATGTTTGATTTTTCTTTTTGAAACCTGACCTAGCATTGCAAATATTAAGTGATTCAGACAAAAGCACACTGGGTACGTCTGCTATGGTAGATGGGATGGTACCCTCTTCCTATGCCCCGTGGCCTTTACCTCCCCATGTATTTCTATGCCTGATGTCCAAAGTTAGCATCTGGGAGCAGCCCTCCTACTAGCAGACAGGAGTGGGTGGACAAGCAGCCCAGCTCCCTCAGCCCTGGGTAGGGGACTGAGCTGCATTCTGTGCTCTCCCAGAATCCCGTTGCCCACCACGCTCATCAGGAGCACACCTCCTCCAGGTAGCTTGCAATTCAGTCTCCCTCTGCACCCCCTACCAGCACTTTGCGGGATCACACCCTGGTTTGAACTGCGTGTGAGCCCACTTCCTAGGTGGATTTGTCTCTGTACAGCCGGCTCGCCATATCCAGTTCTGCACTCTGACTCAAACGTCTGCGGTGCCGGTGGGCTGAATCCTAGGATGCAGGGCCCACAGATACAGAGGGCCAACTATCAGGGCAATCCTGAGCCCAGTCCTCCTCTGACACCAAGGGCCAACTGTAGTTAAGTTTGAGGGAGTCATGGGGTCAGCACCCCTAACCCTGCCACTCAAGGGCCAAGTGTACAAGTGACTGCTTCGGAGTCACTCTGGGTAAACACAAACTAGACAGACACTTTTAGTCACATACCCTTAAAAAACAGCCCTCCGCACGAGTGTGTCCTTGTGCTAGAGATGGAGTGAAATAAGCCCACGTGATTTGCTTGTATTTTCTATGTGAAAGCCAGACACTGAGTTTCTCTGAGTCCCTCAATGACCCAGGAGGAAGGGACCACCTCTTTCCTAAATGAGTATGATTTGGCGGCAGTCGAACAGGGCATCCCTGTCCTGAGTGTGCAAACCCACTTTCATTCCCCAAGTCCCTGTAATTAGACAATGATGTGCAAGCAAAGAGAACGTTTAATTAAGGCTTCCTTGGCAATGCTAATTGAGTCAACTATGCTCTACTCCAAACAAGAGCCCTCACTCTATCATTTGCTCTAAAACATCAACACACTTCCCCTACAGTAAACCCACAGACATTTTCTCCCACTCTGTCTCGGTATTTTAAGGATCCTTCTCTCCCAGACTTTTCTTGTTTGCCTTCATCCTCTCAATCACCGTCTCCACAGTTAGAGTAGTTTCTTCAAACGTCTGAATGCTCTCAGTTGAAAACATCTCAATGGACTCCACCACTTCCACCTTCTCATAGGCCCAAGTGCAGGGGGAGCGGCTGTCCGCTGGGTCGTGCCTTCTATCCCCGAGACCCACAGATCCATCCTGAATGACACCAGGCCTTGGAGACTGGGGCATAGACAGTCCTTCCAGATCAGATGTCACCACAGGACAGGTTCTCCCGGCCCCCACATCTTCCTTCTGACCATGGTGTTTCTCCCCAGGGCCTTTCAGCTCTTTGGCGTCTGTCTCATTCTCCTTGACTGCAGCCTGCTGGCAGCTTGGGGGTCCTTCTTCTCTACCCCAGGGATGCCCCTGTCCATTCTCAGAAGGGGACTGGGGCTGCCCAGGAGAGGGCTCCACATGGCTGTCACCATATACAGAGTCACCCTCTATGGAAACAACCACTCTGCCTTTGGCCGGGACAGAGAAGGACTGGAACTCCGGGTCCACACCCCTGGCATCCCCGGACACTAACACATAGCGCCCTCTGGTGTAGACATTGGCCGGAGGCTCAGGCTCTGTGGGGTCTCTCACTCTCTCCTTGACCCTCTGGCACAGTTTCCCGAAGGCTTTGCTTATCTGGCCTCCGTCTGGTGCATCCTCAGAGGCCCCTTCTGAGGTGGGAGGACGTGTCTCTTCACTCCTGGATTCAAGCTTAGATCTGTTTACTTGTTGAAGTTCCTCCTGCACCAGCTTTGTGTCTCCTGGACCTTCCAGACTTTCATCCACTTGGTCTTTACTGACAACCTCCTTTCTCCTTAGAACATTCTTTGGGAGGCCTTTTGGCCTTGGTTTTGCTGTTGTTATATCCTGCACAGCCCTAGTGAGATCTAAAACAAACAAGCAAATTTTAAAAGGCAACAAATCAATGAAAGAGGAAGAAAATGTCTATGTTGAAAAATGCCTACCAGCTTGGATGCCCAGGACAGGGGTGGAGTTTCCATCTATGGTCAAAAGCTCGCAGAAAGAAGCTTGAATCTGCAGCATTCACAGCCCACATAGAGAGCCCCGCTGTGCAACTTTGCACACGACACCAGCCCCTCTGGGCTTGAGAAGGGAGTGAAGGTGCTGCTTGTTCTGACACTCACTGTCCCCATTACACCAGGTACAACTTACTGAGCCTCATGATTCTATAGCAATCACACACAGTGGGAGCAGTGGCTCCCGTCCCCACTCCTGCTCCTGTTGGGTCCAGATTGATTGATGAAACCCATTCTACAAAGTCACTCTTGCCTTGGACTTCCCCGAAGGAAAGATACAGAGCTGCCTGGGCCTCTGGAGAGTTCAGAACAGCTTTCAGACAGGGAAATGGGATCATCGCTGGGGTCCCAGATGCAGCTCAAGATAAATAAATATGGCCACCGTACAATCAGCATCCCCTTCCTCCAGAGGAAGTGACACTATTCAACAGTGAAGGCAGAAGCCTCACCTGCTAACCAAGGTATTTCTGCTCTTCTGGGAACAGAAGAGGGAATGAACAATAAATGAGGAGCATCCCTATAGCTCAGTGGCTAAGGAGCAGGCCATATAACACTCAAGGACCCAGGTTCAAAACGTGGGGTCAGGGGAAGGAAGAAAAAATAGCAATAAATGAGCATCTACTCGGCCCAAGACATTGGATTAAGACCTTTATATAGAATAATTTAAATGTAAGAGGGAAAGTTCATTCAGAATTCGCTTGGGCAAGAAGTCCATATTGAATTGTATTTTCCCCCAAATTAAATGCTTTGTGCACAGGGATGGCATTCCCTGTACCCCAGTCTGACTTTTCTCCTTGGAAGCTTTAGCTCAGTCACTTGCCATAAGAGTAGATCAGGAGGGACAGCAGCAGACCTCACATAAAAGCATTTAATTTCCAGATAGACTGGAAGAGAGCATGGGTGTTAACTTCAGGAAGAAAACTACTTGATTTTTCTTTTTACAGGACAGAAAAAACCAGGAGCCAGACTTGGGAAGCATTACCTTTCCCACTGGACTGACAGCTGAGGGGAGCTCCAGGGCTTGGGGTGAACACAGCAACAGGAATTTCAGTGAACACATAGCTCAGCCTGGTAGAAAAAACCAGATAGAGGGTGTCACCATCTTTAACTCAAGTCAAACATGATTGGGTGCCAGAGTGACTCAAAAGTTGATCAAAATTGTAAAAACAATGTTTTCTCTAGGTCAAACTGCTCATGATCATACATAATTTTAAACAGATGACCACGTGTGCGTTTAGACATTGGATGAGGATATCAGGGAATAATTAGTTATCTGAGCTGAAGTCATAAACTGTGAAACACTGAAAGTCTTCATTATCTGTAACCATGTCCACATCATCTATATCTACACCTAAACCTTCACCTACGTCTGTTTCTCGTCGCTACCTGCATCATCTATGTCTATACCATCTTCATGTCCCCACTTCACAGTGGGGACTGCTTATACTCTAAATATGCCATTTCTCTGTTGAGTAGGGGGTTTTGTTTGTTTTGTTTTGTTTCAATAAAAGAGATGCCAGCCCAGACTAATGTCTTCAGAGCAAACAGAGTATGCCATCGACAACTTGTTTTTTAAAAATCATATGCATTACATATAAAGAGAAAAAGATAAACAATTGAGACAAAGTGAAGACAAGTAGTGAATCTGAGTAACGAGTATTCATGAATTGCTTGTTCTGTGCTTACAACAGTCTATCAATTTAAGTCAAAATTAAAAGTTATATATAAACCAACAAAAGGGGCCTTGGTTAGCTTTTTGTGAACACTATTTCCAAACAGAAATGTTCACAAAGATATCCAAATGCCCTCTGAAGATTTATTTCATAAATGTGTGCAAAAAGTGTTCACTGTGACGTAAATATAATTTGGAATTATGCATAATACATTGATTACATTTAGAGAAAGAAAAATGCTTTACCTGCTAAACATTCAAACATCAAAGCTAAGACAGAGCAACCAAAGGAAGGAAAGAACTGACCGTGTGAGGTACCTCCAGATATTTCTCTTTTAATTCATCAAAACCCCAAAAACAGCAAGAATGAATCAAAGAATCACAGCTTAGAGAATCAGAATCCTTATGAGGCAGCTATCCCCAGTCTTTTCTCTGAATGATATATGTAAATGTAATATCAAAATGCCTATAGAGGGAAACGACGTAGATAAAGACATAAATAATGTAGGTGTACATGGACATGAAGATGGTGTAGACATAGATGATGTGGGTATAGATGAGGTACAGATATAGGTGAAGGCATATGTGTAGATGACATAGCTATAAATGATGTCAATGTAAATATAAGTGTAGGTGTAGATGTACGTGAGAATATAGATTACGTAGGTATAGGTATAGATGTTCATGTCGATACAGATAATGGATGTAGATAGAGGTGTAGATGTAGATAACGTAAGTGTAGGAAGAAATCATACAGGTGTAGTATACATAATGCAGATGATAAGATGGTATTGGTATACATGTAGATTCAGGTGTAAGTGCAGATAATACAGGTGTCTATGTGGGTGAATATGTGGGATATGTGGCGATGCAGATGCGAGTGTGGTATACATAGAGACAGAGGATATAGATATAAATTATGTAGGCAGAGGTGTGGGTATAGGTGGAAATGATGTAAAGATGAAGATAGAGATATATTTCTCATCCCTCTTGCAGTGAGTGGAGCTCACGTCACAGCTCCATTATGAAGGAGACCAGACAGCATATATTCACAGGCACATTATTGATCCAACCAGAAGGTAAAACTCATAACAACAGAAGCAGTAACACCAACAATCCCTGAACGCTTGTTGAGTGTAGGCATGTGGTGGAGACCTCAGCTGCAGCATCTCCTTAGACACAGATCCTTTCTGCTAAGACAGTATCTTACTCAGTGCAGTTTTTCTGACTTAAAATTCCAAATATTCTCACCATTGCCCCCAAACCCGATCCCTTGTCCCCGCCATAATTCACTCCATTTCACTGTCCTTGGCCATATTCCCTCACTACAAATGCACTCATCATCCATCTCCCCCAATAGTATTCAAGCTCTAGAGGTCATGGATGGTTGCCACATCCTCTGCCTAGAACTGTGCCTGGCACACAGTTAGGACTCAACACAGATGTGTGGAGCAAGTGGCCAAGATGGAAAGACGGAGACTGTGTCCTCTGACACACCTGTTGCCTTCATTCTCAATCACCCGATGATACCGGTCCAGCTCATTTTTCAGGGTTTTCTGGGCAGCCACCAGCTGCTGGCAGTCATAGGAAGACTTCTCGAGCATCCTCTCCATCTCCTCAATCTCCTTCTGCAGGGTTTCAACCTGTCGGTTATAGAGCTGTACCTCATTGCTGTGACCCTTGTGGGCATCTTCAGTAGCCTGTTCCAGGGCCACAATCTGGAGACAAGACACTTCTGTTAGAAGCCTATCTCACCCTTTCCTGTGAGACACAGACTAGGCAGGGAGATCTGGATGGGTGAGTCAAGTTTTACTTGTTTTGTTTGTTTATTGACAGTTTCTCTATCAGCAATGAACCACTTTGGAATCCTTAACCAAAGCTTTTCACATCAGCATCTGAAATTCGCCCTCAAGGAGCCCTCCCAAAGCATTCTGCAGGGAAGAGGAGGAAGGAGAGAGAGAGAGGGGAAGAACTGCAGGCTAGAAAGACTAAAGTTTATATAAATATCATCTCAGTTTAAAAAGTGAGACAATTGGAAATTTGAGCCTTGACTGAACTAAATGATACTAAAGAATTCTTGTTAATTTTTAAAAGTGGATTAAAGGGGCATGCCCTGGTAGAGTGGTGATTGGTCATAGTTCATGAACATCCCAAGAATCTGAGTTCACATCCCAAGGCGGGGGGGGGGGGGGGGGGGGGGGGGGGGGGGGGGCGTGGCAACCCTAATGAACAACTAAATGAAATAAGTAAATCGGCTTCTTCTTCCTCCCTCTTCCTGCCTGCCTGCATTTTTCCAGATGCATTAATGACATTGCATCCTCTAAAGGGAGACCTCCTGGTTTAGAGATATGTGTTAAAATATCGTTGGTTCTGAACTGCTTCAGAATTGCATGGAGAAAGTAGGGTTGGGGTGTAGATGACACAAGAGGGACCGTGTGTTGGAAGATGGAGACATGAGGGTTCATGAGACTGTCCTCTCACTTTTATGTATATTGGAAGTGTTCCAGAATGAAGAGTAAAATATTCACATATGGTATACAGAGAAAGCAAGCAAACAAATGAACCAAATTAAACAGAAACAGACTATGAGAACAGAATCAAATTAGTGGTTACCAGTAGGAAGGTGGAGGAGAGGGGACAAACCAGATAAAAGGGGGCAATTAGATGGTGAAGAACTGGATTGGCGGTGAACTTAATGTATTATATGCAGTGGTTTGTGATGTTAAATTCTTCAAGCTATATAATGTTATGATGCAATGTTTCTCCAATAAAATGTAATAAATAAATAAAAGACTATCTAGGTATGAGGAGAATGATTGCCCCTCAGGGATGGGCTCCCAGTCTGAGCAGGAGTAATGGTTTGTGCTGGTAAGTTCTGACATGAATCAACCCATCAGCCTCACAACAACCTTATGGGAAAGGGACTGTTATGAGTCCCACCTTACAGATGAGGAAACTGAGACTCACAGGCAAAAAGACTTATCCTTAAGTACCACTACAAGATTCAAACCCACCTTTACAGGATCTGAGACACCACGGACCCTCCCTACCTCAGCCTCCTGAACCTCCTGCAGGCAAGCAAAGTGCACACACTCAAACATGCACACACATGCACACCACATGTACATATACACACGAATGTCACACACACACAAGAACTCCGGCTGAAAACACAAGGGACATATATGACAGACCACATACACAGCCCCTGCTCCCAGTGTTTTCACTTCGCAAATTTTTAAATTATAAATAGGATATTAAACAAGTTGGGAAATCAGAAACTAGGAAACTGCCATCTATAATCGTTCAACCCTATGGGCATGGTCTTTATTATCACTCTTGACTGGTCTACAGCTGGTTGGTTGGCAGGGTGGTGCCTGTCCTCTGATGGCGTCTGTAGAAGGCCATTCTGCCCTGGGAGGGGGGCTCCCAAGGTTCCTTCCAGTGGGCTGCTTGGATCACCCAGGTGGTTCCTACAGCTCAGTGATTCAAACCAATCATGAGAGGAGGGGGCTCAGGAAAAATCATCAGAGCTGCATCGCTTCCTCCATCTCAGAAGGGATGAACGACATGCTGCTGATGTGAGCGGCCTCCACATGAGGAGTCCCTGTCTGTCAGTGAACGAGACATGGACTCTCCCTCCAGGTGCTCACCATTCACAGGCAGGGGCTCAGTCACAGAATCATGCCCAGGGTGTCAGGGAGAACACAGAGAGGCCCTGGGGTGCTAGGACGACACAGAAGGCTGCCAGGAGGCAGGGGCTGGTTCTAGATAGTGAAGGAGGAAAGAGACTTCCAGAAAAAGAAGTGATGTGCAAAGAGGCGGATGCTGGGAACCTCAGGAGGGGTCAGGAGAGGAGCAAGTTGACTTTGTCCTGAGCAAGAGGGACTGTTGTATTTCTGCTGGAACCACGTAGGTCTTCTGGTATATATCCATCTTCCACTTGGCTGTGAGCAGATGAGGGCAGACTCGGGCTCTGCACGATATTCCCCAAACCTCAACTGGAGCTTTGGTAGAAAAGACTGAATGAAAGACTGAGAGTTCAGAGTGGACAGGGACTCCAGACAGTGTCTTCCCCCGCCCCCAACCCCACTCCCCGGGAGCCCCATCTGGAGGGGTGACCTCCTGCCTCAGTCCTTTTAACCCCAAACTCCTTTGGGTTCAAGGTCTCTTTCAAGAATGACTTCTCCACTGATTACACACTGTCTTACTAAAACTGACCAGTAGAGGGTGCTGAGCAACTTTAATGAGAATTGATTCCTGGGCCATCACATTGTAATTTTGACTTTTACTTCACTTCCAGTCACAGAAACTCCCAAATGATGCAATTTAGGGAACCAGAAGCGTGCCCTTTCTCTTCTACCTGTAAGACATGTCATCCTCAGGGATGTTAAACATCTATGTTCAGCTCAAAAGAGGGGCTGCCAGCTCCAATCTAGGGGGTGCTGTTCCTTCTATATTGTGGACTAATATTCTCAGAACTGAATCTGCAGAACCACCTAGAATGCTTGTTAAAAGAATCTGCTTGTTAAGAGTCTGTTAAAAGAGTGAATCTGAATTTATGACAAGTTCCTATATGATGCTGATGATTCTGGTTCGGGGGTGGGGACCGTGAGGACCCTGCTATGGAGGGTTCTAGAAGCATCCGATGTCCTGGCCACAGGCCAAAGCAGATCTACAGTCCTGCCAGGCTGAAGTCCTCAGGTCACAAGGGTCTCTCTCTCCCTGTCTCTCACCACCACCACCCCGTGTCCTTAGTCATAGCATCAGCCTGGTGAGGGACTATGCCACCAAACCTCCCTGCAGCACTCAGCTTAACTACTCCACCAGGAAGTCGCTAAAAAAAGACTTTAATTAGCAGAAAGCCATCCACAAATGTCTCTTGAATAAGACTGTGGAAGGCACCAATCAGGGACTCAGGTGGATCCAATGTAAAACATTCCAACCCCACCTGGGGTCACCCCTACGCCTGTGCTCTCTAAGCGTGGTTCCAGCAGTACCTGGAAACTGAGACGTGCACATTCTCAGCGATGCCGCAGACCTGCTGAGTCTGAACCCCTAGATGAGCCCAGCTTTGTTTGTGTTTTATTTAGAGTCAATTAGACAAACATCTGGTCCCCAAGATTTCTAGTCCTTGGTGAGTACTTTCCACAGCAAAGGGGGTTTGAAGATATAATTAAGGTTCTTAATCCGTTGACCTCCGAAAATGGGAAAAATATTCTAGATTATTCCTGATCACATAAGACCTTAGAAGCAGAAGCCAGAGAGATCAGATGCATGAGAAGAATCTACAGCACGGTTGCTGGTGGTGAAAACTCCAGACAGCAACAACAAAGAAGGTTCTCCTCTGTCCTGCCGCACAGCACTGAATTCTGTCAATAACGTGAATGAGACTGGAGGCTGAATCTCCCCCCAGGAGCCTGTGGAGAAGAGGGTCCAGGCTGGCCAGCACTCTGATGTCAGCCTGTGAGAACCAGAGCAGACACCAACCAAGCCTGCTCACTTTCTCCCGCCCACCCCAGTCAGAACTGAGATAACAAAGGAAAGCTGTTTGAAGTCCCTTCCCTTTAGGTAACTCACTATGTCAGCGGGAGAAAACAAATCCAGGCAAACCTGAGATGCTGTGAGTTCAGTGGAGTGATTTTTTAGTTTCCTGATACCATGTAAAAGTCATGTTTATACTCTTCCTGCCTTCCTCTGTTCACCTTCATTCCTGCTTTCACCTTTCCTTTAAAAAAAAGAAAACTTTCTTGCTAAAAACGAAAATGTTAATCACTAGCACCTTTGACAAGTTATAATCTTTCTTCTGGCTGAGGGTCTTCAAAAAAAAAAAAAAGAAAAAGCTGGTGCACCCCTGTGACTCAGATGCCTAAGGTATAAGCCATGTAAAGCCCAGGGACCTGGGTTCAAGACCCAGGGTTAGGGGAATCAGAAACAATGCAGGGTGAGGGAAGCATTTTTGGAGCATAATAAAGTGATTCACAGTAAAATGAGAACATGTCCCATGTCCAACTTGTGCTTTGCTACACCCACTGCTAGATTTTATGTTGATAAGCATACATCTTATCAGATAGCAAATGATTTGGTAACATTTAAAAACCGTTTCACTATAAATAGTTTTCTTTTAATGATACTTTGTGCCTTTAACAATTTTCTGAGCAGGGGCCCAGGTCTCAGCAGACCTGAGTCACCGATTAGAAGACCAAGTGAGGACCCTGACTGAGACACACAGCATGAGAGCAGGCATGTCTACAGCAGCCATGGCGGTCAGGCCAACCAGGACACCATACTTGATGTTCTCAGGAACTATAGTAGTCCTTTATGAAATGTCTCATGTTTCTATTCAACAAAGACATCTATGTACGTAGAAAGAGAGACATTCTTTTTGCCCTGCATCTACCACAGCAGGCTAGGGGCCTTCATCTTCCTCAGTGACCAGAGCAGGGGTTCTAACCCTGTCCCCACCACCCCAGAGAGAACCACACTTCACAGTGCAAGCCCTACAGAGCTCACAAATATGTACGTGCAAGTGCATGCACTTGGAAAAACACAGATTTGTCCAAAAACATATTTAAACTAAGGCTTAACAAAACAAATCCTACCTTTTACTTACCATACACTCTGTGGTTTCTTACTCTCGCTTAGTCTAGTGTTGTCGTTTTGTTCTGTTTTTTTAATGACCATCAATTCTTGCTGATTCATTTTACAACTCAATAGTAAGTTGTGATGGGTGACTTGGAAAGCACTGGTCTCCAGTGGACTTGCAAACACTTCTCCATTCCTTCTCTCCCCCGTCTTCTCTCTTTCATACACACACATAAGACATTATATGCACACGCATGCATGCATGCAGCCACAGTAACACACAATACGCACAAGCGTGAGCACACACATACACGATGACAAGCAAAAGATCACATACACAGATATGCCTGCAGGCACACGCGCACACACGACACACACATCCTCCCTCTCTCCTTCTAGGGCCTCAGAGGAAACCACATTCTACCAAGTCACAAAAATAGCACATCTGGCCCCTGAATGGCAGTTTGTCACAGGTGGACAAAACCTAAGGGCAGCATTCAGTTTTTCAAACTGTGTCTTTACCTCTGGGGACAATCACTGACCCCAGCTCACAGCTCAATTGTGCAGGCCATGTGGGATAGGAAGCAGGACGTTCAAACTCTAAGGTCCCGGTGAAAAACTAAGGACTAGAGGGCACTGAAACTACAAAAGGCACTACATCTCACTGTGGCCTTAATTATTTTTTATTTTGTAAGTATTGGTAGATAGAGACTTAGTAACATTTAATGTATACATTCATTTTCTAAAATCTGATTTTTACAATTTTTTGTTTTCTTGTCCCTATGCACACTTGCCAAACCTAATACCAATTTATTTTTTGATTAGGGAAATCCCGTTTGAAGGGATAACACTCTCTGACCCCCAGCAAGGGGGTCCGGTGTTTCGTAAAGAAACCTGGGAGGAGTGTAGAGCTGTGAACAAAGCTCATTAACCTTGAGAAGGCAGACCCGGAAACACAACTCAGCTTTTCTGCTGAGTTTAGTTTTCCAATTAAGCTTCACCCAAAAAATGGGGGGAGGGTGGAATAGTGTGCCTTGCACTAACAAATTCTGAGCAGAGGCAAACGCCCACACAGACACTCTCCCTGGTCTGTCATCAAATTCCCAAGGAGAGATTCCAGGTCATGACAAGAGCAGCAGGAGGCAGAGGTGAGAGCAAGAGTTAAATCCCAATATGTGTTCATTTTTTTTAATGTAAAAACAAGTTTAAATTGGATGCAATAAATAGGATACACAGACCTAGGGCCAGTCTGACCCCTGCTGAGGGAGGGGTAGTAGCTCAAAGGACACTCTAGAGGCCCCTCAGAGGGGTTGGGATTAGAGGGACCCACTGTCTCCCACTGCCCAGGACTCTTCCAGTCTGAGCGGGAAAGTCCTGCCTCCTGAGATGCAGTGGGACAGAGCAGGATAGCAGGCCACCCGCTCAGCACGCCGCTGCAGGTGAGAGGCCCAGTCACAGAGGCAGGCTGGTGTGTGGCAATGCCCCGAGCTGGATACCTGTGTGCTTTCCTACATGCATACTGGAAATGTTGGAAAGCTTGTCACACGGGTGTGAATGCTGGCAGAAGATGAGGGTGGGAGCCGTACCTGGGCCTGCAGCTCTGCTCTCTGCACCTGCAGCTCCGTCAGCCCCTCCCGGCCCTCCTCCAGCTCCCTCTGCAGGGCCGCCACGTCCTGCATAGCCAGGAGCTCCTCCTGTGCAAGGAAGACAGGCTCAGCACGCTGCCTGCAACATGCGGGGAAATCCAAGAGGAGGGAGTGAAGGGGGTGCGGGCCTTGTTATGTTCTTGTGCTTGTGACCCCCAAATTCACAGGCTGAAGCTCTAATGCCCAATGGGACGGCATTTGAGGTGGGGCCTTTGAGGGTTAATTCCAAGCACCACCAGGGTTGAGAACCACTGTTTGAAGTCATCTTTGCAATAAAACACCCAAAACTATATGAGTGTTCGGTCCACCGAACTCTGTGCCCGCCTCCCATGACCTGCAGAGAAGGCACTACCTTTCTGTTTGACTCTGCACCCTTTTCAGTTGATCTTTCCACATATCAAATCACACATCAGTGCACACCATCTCCTGTATTTGAGGGGAGCTACTTCAATATCCTACTGAGCAGTTAGAGCACCAAGCAAAGAAGTGGACATTTTATTGCAAATAATGTTTTGCATTCAAATTCCCATTTTTTTAAATATCAGTTTAATAAGATCTATCCTTTCTCAATAGAGTTCATCTCACAGACTCACATAATCATGGGCAAGCCCCACTCGAAAAGATAGTCACCAATTACTCGGGGCTCTCAGTCTTCAAATTGCACAAACAAACAAACAAACAAACCAAGTTAAAATTGTTTAAAGGGCAAAAAATCTGAGCAGACACTTCAACGAAGTAGAGATGGCCAATAAACATGGGAAACAGTGTTCAATGCCATTAGTCATTAGGGGACGCCCATTAAAACCACAGCGATACACACAACATTCCTAGCAGAAGAGCAAAATCAAAACCTAACCTAGCTTATGGGCAAGGACGACGCAAAGCGTCAGAAACCGATACCAGCAGTGGGGTCAACTGCAAACAGCTGGGAAATAGCCAACTTATAACTAGACAATGTAGTTCTCTAGAGGAAGTCGCCGAGGAGATGGTCAGGGACATGGTTTATGTCCTCAACTGTCTAAATATCAGTGTTCACAATCTGAATAGAACTCAGATGGGACTGTCAGGTGGGGGCGAGGAAGCCTTTGGCCACCTTGGCCCCCCTTGCATCTGCCCCCTCTCCCTGGGCCTCTGTTCATGAGGTACACTGCGTGGGGGTGAAGATGGGTAAGAAAAATCCCCTGACTGGCTTTCTCTGCAGTCTGGGTTCCAATTCTTACCTCTCTCATCCCACCCATAATGCTGGGTACCCGAGGGGTGGCTTGGACCTGCTGTAAGGTGCTGACATAGGTCTGAATTTCCAGAAGATTCTGTTGGGAAAAGAAAGGCATTTTCATTAAAGCCTGAGCTGCCCAGCATTTTCCCCTCCAGTACGAGGGGACCCCAGAGATGAACACTTCCACATGCTGACTGTCACAAGGAGGACAGGCAGTGACCTGTGCAGAAGGCACTTTTAATGCCACGAGACCAACCGAGCAGCTAAGTAGATGAGGCTTGCTTTATTTCATCATTTCCCTGTAGTCACAAGGGTGCTTTGCTGCTGTCTTCACAGAGCCCTGAAGGGCAGAGGCTTGAGAGAAAGGCAGAGACAGGGGACAGAAGAGACCCCCAGGGGACAAAGGACCCTTTCTGACACCAGAAAAGGGTGACCCTTCCAAGGCAGCTTTAGTTACTTGGACCTGAACTAAACCACTTAGAGCTGTGCGTGGCCCAGGCCAGTTACTTAAACCTCCTAAAGCTCAGGGTCTTTGGTAAAGAGGGAAACATCGGGTGGGCCCCACTCCCCTCACCAGCAGGGCAGATCTGTGTGTGGGCTGATAACATGCAGTCAACGTCTCGCCAAAAACTGCCCTCTGCCAGGCAACGGCATCTTGTCCAGGAAGCTACACAACCCTCCCCGCCAACCCCGCCCCCTCTCCCATCTCATCCCCAACCCAGGGCACAGAATGACTCCCTGGCACAGGACACAAAAGACCAACCCTCTTGCCTCAAAGTGGACCAACCTTGTGGTCCCAGAGTGAGACTCCTGCTGAGGCCCTGCTCGACTCCTTCCTGTCCCTTCTCCGAAGAGCTCCCCTCGATGACAACAACCTCACACAAGTCACAACAACCTCACACAAGTCACCACCTTGAGCTCTGGCTGATGAGGAATGCAGCGTATGACACTACCTCAGTAGGCTAGTGCTGGAATCCAGTGCAAAAAAGTTTCATCATGTGAACTCTTGGAAGTATGATTGCTGTCATAAAAAGCCTTCAAGTGTGCCTTGAGCTACTTAGAAGTTGGCCCCAGGATTCCTGGAAAGTATAGCAGAGGCAAGAAGCAGATAAGGAGAAGGAAACAGGCCCTGCGGGAGGAAGGCCGGAGGGAGGGAACCTTCCCTTCAGAGCAGAGCAGCAGGGTTGGCTGAGCCCTGAAACAGGTGCAGACAAGCCCATGGTCACACAGCTCCAGGATTTAATTTCTCCAGTTCACTTAAGCACCTGCCAAGCTCCAGCAGTACCTGGTGCTTCACCTATATTCTCATACTGCCTCTCTTTCGGTTTCCCAAGAAGCAGACTCTTATAGATCAGATGGTGTGAGCCTCCAAAATTTTCCAATTGAAACCTTCCTCTCCAATGTGATGGTATTTAGAGTGGGGTCATGGGAGGGGTGGAGTGATGGGATGAGTGCCCATGTAAGGGCCTACTCTCTCCATGCACATGCTCCGAGGAAAGGCAGGGTGAACTCACAATAAGAGTGGCCATCTGCAAGCCAGGGAGAGAGCCCTCACCAGAGCCAGACCTTGCTGGCACCCTGACCTCCATGTTCCAGCCTCCAGAACTGAGAAAAATTAATTTCCATTGTAGAGAAACCACCCATCTGTGTAATTTGTTACAGTAGCTGGAAGTGACCAAGACACAGACCCTGAGAAATGATCTGAATGCAAAGTGCCCACTTGGGCAAAGATGCCAAGAAACATGAGAGAGCAGTGAGGAGGAGACACAGGGAAGGGAAAGCAACAAGAAGGGGTTTGCTATCAAGTTGGCTACCACCAAAGGCTGCTGGAGCTCCAGTTTAGCAGGAATCTCTGGGAGCTGGTGCAAAACTGAAGGCAAGAGAGATGGGGTGAATTCCACCAACTTAAATTAGTCACCGGCTGAGTATGTCCCAGGAGCACAAATTTCCCAGTACTTCCCTCTGAGGCAGAGCAGCCTTCAGCTAGTTGCCTGGAGAAAGTTCCGAGATAGGAGTGCAAGCATCAGCATTTGGAGAGAGGCCAGAGCTCACAGGCCAGGTCAGCCTGGGGTCATGGCCAGGTTCTCTACACTCTGCTACCCAAACAGCTGCTTAGAAAGGAGAGAGCAGCATTTGTATTTTGAAGATGAAGCTTAGAGAGATCAATGATCATTGATCATTGGTCACGTAGCTCCAAAATTTAATTTCTTCAGTTCACTAAGATCTCCCAGCGTCAGGCTAATGAGAATCTGGCAGGAGGGCGGGTGCAGAGCTGACCACTACATGAAAGGAGGAAGTTCCAGAGGCACAGCTAAAAAAGGATTTTTTCCATTTCTGCATTTTCTGAGCTGAAACAGTTGACAGGCTGTAGCCTAATCAAGATAGGAATATGTCAGATCGCTTTGCGAACTAATTAATGTAGTATACAGACATGGGTCCCCAACACGCACTGCTGCCTCCTCCTCTACACATCTGGCCAGGTGGTTCAAGGGCAACGCATACAAAAGGGAACCCACTCTCAAGCAGTCTCAACCAAACCCCCACTGGGTTTTCTGGGGAAGAGCTGCAGAGGGCTGCGGTTACCTTCTTGTTCCTGTCCTTCGTCACACTGATATTGTCCTGTAGAAACTGGGCTTCAATCTGAAGATGCAGGTTATGCAGTAAGACCTCATCAGCTTCCTGCAACGAGAAAGTCACCCTCCTGACTCTGGGTGGGGCCGCTGCCTGGTGGAGGCATCAATGCATGAGAGCGAGCTGGGCCAGATGTCTGAGCGTAGGGACACCTGGGTCTTGTTATAATGCCAGTTCTTGTCCAGCAATCATGGAAAGTGTCTGAGAATCTGCATTTCTAGCAACGCCCCTGTTCTAGAACTGGGGCTGGGGATTGCCCCCAAAAGGACATTTTTAATTGTCACCAATTAGGTGTTAAGATGCTACTACTGGCTTCTAGGGGCTAGAGGTCAGAGGTATGTTAAATATCTTACAATACATTGAACAATACCCTCAGCAGAGGATTCTTCATTTCGAGATGTCCATAGTGGCAGGGTTGGGAAACCTTAGTCTAGAAAGAGCAGGAAGAAAGTGAGGGTATATTTATATACCAATCACCTTAAAATTTAAGTTAATCTATATTTGATATAGAACAAATATAGTAGATACATAGAACTCAACTCATCCATGAGTTGAGTTTCTAAAACTAAGAAATAGTTTTCCCTTAACACTGAAACTTTATTTTAATAGTTTTCTCCCAAGGACTGTGAACACCTAAAGTCATGTGTCTTTAAGACAAAACTTGGTTTTCAGCATGAGTGCTATGCTGAACAGCGTGTATTCCTGTAAAATTGGAAATGACATTTATTGACAGAAGGTTGAATGTTCTCACCAAACTTAAAAATGGAGGAAAAACTGTTCGTGCTCTGAGTAAGACAGTGCTGGGATGTCTGGATTGGCAAATACTTTAGTGCAGTATTAACTACATATGACTGTCGCCTGCATACACGGGGCCTACGCCCTGTCCTGAAACTACTCTGTCACACATGCCTGCAATAACCGAGGTCTTGCAGAGTGAATTTTTACTGACTTATTATTGACAATGCATCAAAAACCATGGTGAATGTTAGCCATGGGTTCTCATTAATAAGGCTGAATACGTGGCTTGACTACAATACGTAAGACATTGTCCCACCTTGCAGGAACAGAGTTAAGACAGTCAACGTATGTGGATTGGCCAAGATACTCTAAGACACTCCTCACTCTTACACTAACAGGGTTTAGGGTCCAGGGAAGTCTGGGCCTGTACTCTTAGGAAAGGAATTTGATTATTTACTTGTTCCGTGAAAGACCACTGGTGTTGGAAGATTTATGATCAATATTGACAGAAGGATATCAAACTTCTGACTCCATTGTATCACCTGCCTTGAATGAGATTTTCACGCAACATATTGTCTTAGCACCTAAAATATCCACGTTGAGACTTCATGAAACCTAGAGAGCAGGCTGTGTGAACTCCGAGGAGCCTGTAACAGAGCACATGCTTATTTAATTCATGTCTGTATGAATTTGGTCTGAAGCTTCAGCAAGAAGAACCCTCACCCACTCTACTGAGTCTACTTTCTCTACCTAAAAGAGCTTAAAAATGTATCTTAAAGAACTGCACAACTGACTTGTGCAAGACCAAATTGGCCAATTTGCAACCGTTAGGAGAGTATCTTAGCACATTCCTTTTTGCATAGGTTTATACAAGTAAAAATTAAATAATTTATTCAGCATTGTCCAACCTCGCCACAATTTTTCTAGTAGACACATTCGATAAAATAAAAAGAAACTTAAAATTAAAAGAAAAATAATCTTAATAATATATTTTATTTCACCAAATAATATCACTCTATCATGTAACCAATACTTTCGAAGTTATTAGTGTGATAGTTTACATTCATTTTTTTAGGCTAGGTCTTCAAAATCTGGTATGCATTTAATACTTATAACTATTGAAGTTTGAATTCTCCGAGTTGCCATCATTCAAGTTCCCAAGCTGGGCAGTGCAGCTCTGTAGCATTAATTGTAGGCATGAGGGAGCACCTCATTCTTCCTTGGTATCAGGTTCAGGTTTCTGTTCCACGGTGAATCACCCAACCCCCCACACCCCACACCCCGCCAAGCCTCTTTGTCTCTGATTTCTACCAAATCCTTTTCTCTGAAACTCGGAAACCCCTTCCTAGGTACCAGAAATGTCAACATTGGCCAACCAGGCAGGGAGCCCTCAGACAGGCAGGAAGGACCCCAGACCCAGAGTTGTCTCCCACCCCCAGTCCCTGGAGTACCCCCGAGCCTGCTTCTCCAAGGCTTCACTTACTTCTCAGCCCTGGATCTGGGCCCCCACTGCCAGCTCGCTGCCCAATGCGAGAAGCAAGAGCACATGGGAAATGCCTCCCTTTAAGAGAACCACACATAGTTGGAAATTGGTGGTTTGCTTTTTAATCATAAGTAAAAGAATGAGTCAAATTACAAAAAGAGGTGCATGTTTCCAGGATCAGGACTCTGAATTATCTAAATGGAATTTATGTGAAATCTAAAAATGGTTGTTTAGTTTCTGGGTTCCTTTGGATTCATACATTAATCTTTTGATGAGTTCTGAGCCCTCAAATCCTGTGTCACAGGGACAGTTACACAGAGTGCAATGAAAACTCAACAGTATTGTTCTTTGTTCAGGAGATATGTAGTACTCACCCCTGGGAGATCGGAACCTCATGGGCACATTTCTGCCAGAAAGGCATCAATTCCCTTGGGAGAGCAGGCAGGCCGTTGGCAGGCCTGGTGGTCAGCCTTTTGAGTTACCCACTATTATATATTATACATATTATTATACTGGTGAAGCCCCATCATGAGAAAAATGGTGGTGAAAGGAAAGGCTGGATGACTTTCCAGCAATGAGAAAAGGCAAACCAGAAAGATCCTGGATAATTTCTAGACTCCAAAGGGAAAAGAGCCAGGCCTCAGGAAGGCCAGAAACCAGGGCCATCTGGGACTCTAGGCAGCAGGAATTAGCAGCCACCCTCGCAATCACCCAACTCCACTGAACCAGTGTCTGCCTCCCCGTGAAGAGGCACACTTCTGGGAGAGATCTGTGATTGGCCAACACCAGTCACATGACCATCATCTTGCTTGACAGGAGGGGGAAGACTACACTGACCACAAAGGAAATCAAAGTGTTGGGGGGATTCAGCTCCACTCCCTTCAGGAGCAGTGGTTCCTTGAGGAAGTGATTCTCAGCCCTGGGGATGAGACATCCCTTAGAGGGAGGGGCACGGCTGCATCTGGGGCAGAGGTGAGGCACTGTTGGGCAAAGACTTTGAGCCAGTGCTAGTGGATGCTTTCCTACCTTCCCCCATACCGACTCCCACACCTCTTGAGACGACAGCTAAGGATGGGGTCAGGCAGTGAATTTTCAAACATGGTAACCTGGAACCTGTTTTGAGTCAAACAAACTACAAGATGACTGATTCCATCGTGTTTCTGTATCATTTCCTAGGTGAAAATTAAACAACCTGACTCAGTTATTTAGTAACTACAAATAATTAAGAGATCACATGCTGATGGTGACAACAGACCCCCACACTGCTACCTTCCGTCTGGAGACTTTTGCCCACCAATCACAGACAAATCAGTGAACTTAAGAACCAACCCAGGAATGCCCTGATTGCATAGCGTTTAAATCCCCTGGACACAGTCCGCAAACATCTCAAAGACCCAGGACAATCAAGATAAACTAAATAAAATAAATGAATATAACTTCCTCCTCTCTGCCTGCCTGCTTGCCTTCATTCCTGCCTGCATCTTTCCTTTAAAAAAAAAGTTTCACAACAAATTACTTATCATCAGTCCACTTTCCTGTTAAATGCAAAACTCCCCTACACTTTGACCCTAATAGCACACACCTTGGAACTTTGGAACTGCCCCTTGGCTGCGGACCTCAATCGTGATTCCTATTCTAGAATAAACACTTTTCTAGTTATATCACAGACTCCTTTTTTCTCTCAGGTGGACCTACCATAAATGCATCCACAATCACCAGAGCTGAAGAATGGAAATAGGGTTTCAAGGACACTTTGTGTTATTACTTATAAAGAGACCACTCAGAAGTTTATAAATAAGTGACCCTAGAGGTCATTGGTCCTTTAATGCTTTTGAAATCACATGTGTCAGGCTTCAAACAAAATAGCCTATGGAGTCCAATGTATACAGGCAAAGACATGTGCTTCTTGAAGGATAGGATGGGGGATGTGAGAGCAGGCACCCCATACTATCTCAGAGACACTTCCAGCAACTTCAGTGGACTCCAAGGGTTCTGACAAACGCACCTCAAAAATTAATCTCCCCCTTACAGATGGGGTAGCCAAGGCCATATTGGTCCAATGGGTATGCTGCGTGTTAATGAAAGTTAGTGGAGATGGTGAATGGAAATGGAGTCTATCTCAGCCTTCTCTCTACTAGTTATGAGTTCAATGCTGAACTCTTATTCCATCCTGCAAGGTATTCCCACTTCTTCCCTCTTGGGATTCAGGCCAATACAACTGTTCTTGGGGTCTGTCACCCAAGCATTTAAAATAGCTCATGGTGCTATGGCCTGATGGAGTAGTAGTTGGGTCCACTGCCTCCTGCCAGCACATTCCATATACATCACCAGGAACCAGATTTGTATCCCAGGGTAGCAGGAAGCAAACAGGATGAACAACTAAAGAAAATTACTCCTTCCTCTTCTCTCTTCCTGCCTGTCTGCCTGCTCATCTTCATTTCTGCCTGTACCTTTCCTTAAAAAAAAAAAAAAAAAAGCAAGTCTTGGTGATATTTATCCTTAAAAATCCTTAAGACAGGGATTAACTGATGCTCCTGCAAGCATATTCTCTTGCTTTTAAGGCAGTCATCTGATACTGTCCCCTAAACTCCCAAAGGTGTGCAGGTGCCCCTGGAATGTGCAGTGGCTGACATGTTGAGTGCTTTGTTTTGTTTGCACCAGAATTCAGAACTGTGCTGACGCCTGTGGTTTTATTATGCTTTATATGCTGTTGGCTAAATTTTCAAAAGCTCCAACAGAATCATCCAGAATTTACCATACTGACACTCTAGGTCAACAGTCTAATTATAGAAAATATTCCAACCCTGACAATTTATGTTTTAGATAAGTAGTTCTCAAAGTTGGTCCCTGGAGCACACCACCTGGGAAATGAATTGAAATACAAAATATCTGGTGGATGCCAGACCTTCTGAATCAGAATTTCTAGGGCCAGGAGCCAAGAATTAACATGCTCTCTCGTGGACGCTGGTCCACACCAAAGTTGCCAAATCCCTGGTCTGGATCATTCTTGAGAAAGAGAATGAAGGGTGATCACATGAAAGACCAGCCTTGGCACCCCAATCATAGTGATGCTAGAAACCCCACTTAAATCCCAACTGCTAAAAATGGGTACAGTTCTTTAATATTTCCAGTAAACTAGGGACTAATTAATAAACACTTTTACTGCACCCAATGTCCGTCCCTCCCGGGCGCTGGCTGGCTGGAGGAAGCTTGGCATGTCTTCTTCACTCAGAGACTCTGCCTCGACCTGTCTCCTGGGAAGTGGAGCAGGGGCCACAGACACACTCCTGTCCATACCTGGGCAGTGGGGCTCTGACACCATTCAACCTGACCACGGGTGAGTTTTCTCACCGATCAATAGAAGGGGTTAAAATGAGTCATTTCTGGGGGTAAAACCAAGAACCACAAAGCTGCTCTCACACTTCCCCAAGCCAGTGTGAGGGCCCCCACCTTCCTGCATTAATGTGTTGCCTTCACGGTTTCTGCTACATAGCTGAGTATCATTTATGCTATTGTCCACCCTGCATTTTTCTTCAAATTGACTCATATTCACTTGCTTGCATTTTAAAGGGGAGCTTTAGATCACCTGCTGTAAGTGAAAGATAATCCTAAAAATTAAGTCCCAGCTATTAAAAAACCACTCCTCCATGAACCATACCTTCCCTCCCCCATTTGTGAGCCCCTCACTCTGGAGAAAACAAAGCTGGTGCTCGTCATATCAAGTGCTCTAATAATAACCGTGAGAGCAAGTGACAGACATTATCATGTCATTTCATCCTCACCAGGTACACAGACAGACCTCCACTCCTTGGATGCTAAGCACTGTCACTGTTCCCATTTCACAGATGAAGAAGCTAAGGCTCAGGGAGATGCACTAATTCACCCACATCTCACAGACACTCAGCAGGAGCATGAAGATGCCTATTAACAGAACAGACTATACTCTTTTTCTGGACCATGCAGCCCACTTGGGGGCAGAAGCATCTTTCCCTGAATCCCCAGAACAGCCACAGAGATGCCCTATGCTGACTCTCAACCACATTCTTAGTAATACTTTTCCCAGAACCTTTATAACATCTTCACTGGGCTGATACTTCAACTGCCCACACACTATGTCACAAGGTACAGGAAGGTGTCACAGTTGGGTTCTCTAGAGGGTGAAACATGGGATGCCTTTCCCTTATTTTTCATTAACTCCACTGTCCTATTTTTCTACTAAGAATAGGCATTTCTTTTTTAATACGAGAAAAACAACAGAAGGTTTGGGCTCATTTTAAAATCCAGTGTCCCTTTCTGCCACCGAAAAAAAGAGGGGTTACAGGGTGTGCCCTGGTGGCCTAGCGGTCTAGTACACCCTGGGCATATTTCTACATACATCCCAAGGTCTCAGGTTCAAGACCCAGAGTCAGGGGGAACAACCAATGGGAGCAACTAAATAAAAATAAAATGCTTCTTCTGCCATAAAAGGGGGGGGCAGGAGGGCTACATTCTTTCTCCCCTTTGTTTGACAAAAATTCACAAAGCAAACATGGTGGTGTTGGGGAGGGGCTGAAATGGCATCTAAGTGAAAGGCGTCAGCTACCCACATCCCCAAGGACATAGTCTGTGGACAAGATGCTGGGCCCATCTGGAAGCTTGAGACTGCCACCAAAACCAAGAATGGGGACCAACTACAAGCATCAACAGAACAAGTAGGTGATGTTGGATGCTGAGAACCAAATCCCAGCTGAGACTTCCACAAGGCTTGGTGCCACCGCACCCATGTCCGTCCTCCAGCCTGTGTGCTTAGGACTCGCCTGAAGGATACTGTCACCACCATTTTCATGTTTATAGCTGGGTGCTCAAGTTCTGGTTGGCCTGAGACAGGCCCAGATTCTCTCCAACGGCCCGAGTAGTTTGGCAGCAACTTCTTTCACACAAGTGTCATGGGTATTGAGCAGCAGGGAACACAAAGCCAAAGCAAAATCCATTTCTCTGCATCATAGTTTGGACTTACCCACCAACTAGGACAGAAATCCCAGACCACAGAGTGTGGACGAAGCCTGGGAATGCAAATCCCCTGAGCTAGCCCTCGCTATCTGAAGTGCCAGCCTAGAGTTCCATGTGAGAAAGAATCCTTCCTATCGTAACCAGGCAGTAAAACAGGCTCCAGTAAACCTAGCCATCCAGCAAAATTGGTTAATCATAAACTGGGGACTCCATGATATTTAATTAACATATAGTCTAGTTACAGATAAACTTGACTGGGAGACACACAGATAATGGATCAAACCAGTTTCCACCAAGGCACTGGAGACTTGTGATCTGCCTGATAAGCTAGCAGACTCCCTGTCTATACCACAGTAACTGCCATCACTAATGCCTACAGAATTCCCCAAATACTTCACTTTCCCCCTCACTGCCCACTCCACGTGTGCCATAGCTATATAATCTCTGTAACCCCTACAGTCAGTGGAGTGGATCTGAGATAAGAGTTGGTCTCCCACTTTCTTGACAGGCGCCTCTCTGTAATAAACCTACTTTTCTTCCACCAACCTTTGTCCTCTCTAGTATTGACTTTTGGGAGTTTGGGAGGGGCTGGGTTCAGTAACACTAAAGCCACATCTGGGCACAGCAGGGAAGGGTGCAGTGTGTCACCAGCAATCTGAGGAGGTTATGGGAGTTTCTGGAAGTGGGGCAAAGGGAAAAGATAGCATGTGCCCTAAATAAGTAACCCTCAATGGTCCAGTCTCCGTGGATTCTTCTGCTCTCACATCCGAGTGCCGAAATTATTTGAAAAGGATAATGCTTAGTCTTTTACCATTCCTGGCTTTGTCCAACCTGTGGTTCAGGATTATTCTTTCTTTGCAATCCAAATCTCCTGGCTAAAGCAGAAAATACAACTGATGACCGAGGCTCCAAAGCAAGAAACTGCCCCTGCAAAGAGCAACTCCACATGCCCTCTGCAGGAGGATCTCTCACAAGAAGCTAAGAGTCCCTGGTGCCCACTTTTAACACTGTGAGAAGAAAGAGTTTGAGGGGAAATGGAAATCTGTCCCTCTGTTCTAATGGCATTTTTGTGGAGAGGCAATCTAGAGACTCTCAGCCAATGGTGGAGGGGTAGGACACATCTAAATAACCACTGTCCAAAGCAAGTTCCCTCTTAACTTTGGTGTTTGGGACCAGTATGTCTGAATGGCAAACAATCTGCTCTGTAATATTAGTCCTTAGGCTGAATTAATTTTGAAGACCCTATATTTTGTGGTAGAGAAATGTGTGACTGGGTGAGTCCATTCCCTCACAAAGATTTAATTGAAATTATGAAATCAAGAGAATGACAACAAAAGAGAGAGAACCCTAAAACAACACAGAGGTACGTGAAGCAATCACTTCAGTCATTTAGTTCAATCTGTGAGTCATTAACTCAAACCCAGGGAAGTGCTGAGCTCACCTTGTTAAGTCGTTCGAGTGTTTCTTTTAACAGCAGTTGACAATCACATTCATTTTCATACCTGCAAATTGGACACACAAGAGAGAGTTGGGCAGCTTCTATGACTGTGTAGGTGTTGATTACACAATCAGTGCTCAATTTCATCTGAATGAGCACAGTGCCCTCTCCTTTAAGGAGAGGTTCTTAACTTAGAGGCTAGTGAGTTAATGTTGCATTTCTGAGTTCAGTGCTTCCATTTTTTCACACCATGGCACATGCAAAAAGTGGTAACATGGGCACCGCACATGAGGTAATTAGCAGTAAATGGAAGACGAAGGGGGCCAACATCACCCTTAGGACCCCACCACCACCAGACACCCCAAGACATGATGAGGGAGTCATATCGCAGCATACCTGCAACCCCAAGTGCAGCAGAGATTGGGAGACTTCCCTACAATCTACTACTAACACCACTAATCTGACCTTGTTTGTATTTCCTATACTAGTGTATTGATTGATATGTGTAATGGGTCCCAGTTTTCCTGGATTACGCCATTTAACCCCCAAGAGTCCCAGAAGAGAACACTCAGTGTGTCCCCTGTGCAAAAGATGAGGAAGCTGAAATGAGAAACTGTCTCATAATCTCAGGCAGATGCTCCCAGAACTTCATCCTCATCTCTAGGGCATCACGAGAACCAACGGGCAGGGCAAGATGGACAGACCAGAGACTCAGTGTCCTGGAGCAGCCCTCAACCTCTGACAGAAGATGCATGGGTGCATAAATACCCCAGCTCCATCCTCCTCAGCTGGGACAATTGAGGCTATTCTTCGCCTGTCAGCTCCAGTTGCCCACACTGGTGACTTACTGGATAATGTACTCAGTGTTGACTGCCTTTCCTCCCTGCTTTTCTTCCTCACTGGTTACCGGTGCTCCCCGCCCAAGGAAGCTACTTGCCTTTAACCTTATCTCAGGGCCACCTTCATAATGGCTCCAAACTAAGATGGGGTGAAGTCAAGACTCAGACTTGAATTAACACCAAAAACTGTTCTCTGAGAGCCACACCACACTGCCTGGGAAGAGCAAGGGAACTCTCCACTTTAAGCTCAGAGCTAGAGAGCATGCCCTTGTGACTCAGGCAGCTGAGTCACTGGTGTGCTAACCACATGTAGCCCAAAGACCTGAGCTCAAGACCTAGGGTTGAAGTGAAAAACCAAAATGAACAATGAAATAAAGATGTTTCTTCTTCCTCTTCCTTCCTTTCTTAAATTTTTCTTCTTCCTCTCTCTTCCTTCTTTGCTTAAAAAAAAAGCACTCAAGATAAATAAAGCGATGGATTTCAGAAGCAGATACATATTTTTCCCCTAGTCAACTTCTTCCCTAAACATCTAGAAAATGATGGTGCTCAGGAAGCAGAAAGACCAGAAATCATTCTGGTCAGAGCAAGTTTTCCTCTAGGGGGAATTAAAGAAATGAGAGAAGGCTCATCCAAAACGACCCCTCCTCTCATTCCCTGTAAGCTCCCCCAATATCCATTCTAGCTTCTTCTTGGAGATAAAGTCCTTGGTGCTTGGTGAGGACATGCCTGACTAGAAGAGACCACATCTCCCAGGCTTCCCTGCAGTTTTCATGGCCATGTGACCAAGTCCTAATCAATGAGCTATGTCTGGTTCTTCCAGATATCTTTGTTAAGAGATGGTATAGGTCAGTCCTGCTCCTGTCTTCCATCCTCGACCTGAAACATGGATGCTACCTTCTTGAAGGTCACACAGAGCCTTCCGGGCCTCATATACTGTTGGGTGATCTTACTCAAGAGAAACAAACTTCCTTCCTGGATAAATCAATGTCACTTTAAAATTTATGTCATTTGCAGTTGAAACTAATCCTAATTAGCACTCAGCTCAACCCACAAAGCATAGCTCTCTGTATCAAATGCCTTGGTGAGCCCAGAATTAAAAGTCCTGACTCAGGAAGAAAGATCAGTAATACACACAGTGTGCACACGTGCCCAGTTCTAACACCAGCTAAAAGCTCAGCTGTAACCAGTAAGCAAAACGTATTTGCACAAGTTCTGCATTCACACCAGGATGTCACATTTACTAGTTTCTTTTGTTTGTGGCTCTAATGGAGCCAGAAATTGTTTTTTAAATGGTTAATTCACTTTGAGAATCAAACTGTGAGCAAAATCTGATCTCATTGCTCTTTCCTGCTAGAAACATCTAGGAACTTCTGTAGTTCGAAAACATGTCTGATTAACAACATAGTAATGGAATGTTTGTGCTGTAACAGTTCTGTATATTATGCTAAAAACAAATGACTTCATTATAAAGAATTCATGATAATAATTCATGATATATTCATATAAGTGGATATATAAGAATTCATAAAGAAAAAAGTTTCACTTTTTGTAAAAAGCTTCAATTGTCTGTTTTACATAATTATTTTTGGTTTTCAGCAATTTGGATAATTAACTGTATCCATCATTATATTTTTCCCTAAAACTGTCTGTTCATTTTTACTCCAGACATCTAATTACATTATGTATACATATATATACACAGTATATTCATATAAAATATACTTTTAATATAAAAACACATGTACATACTCACTTATTTGTTCAATGAAAAGTTATTGAGAATTCATTTGTGCTGGGCACTGATAAACCAGGTAGACAAGTTCCTTGTTCTGAGGGATGTTACTATCTGGTGGGGTGTGTCCCAGGGTGATATGACAGGGAGAAGCAGGTGTGTATGTGGTGGGGACTACCACATAGAAAAGGCAGGTGAGGGAGATTTCTCGGAAACAGAGGAGGAGGAGCTAGTCACCAGACAGACTGGGGGAGAACATCCCAGGCAGAGGGCACATGAGTGCAAAGCCCATGGCAGAAGCAGCCTGGCACACATGAGGGACCAAAGGGGCAAGTGGCAGGAGGGGCTGGAGTGAGGGGGAACAGCAGGGCCTTGGGCCATGGGGAGGAGGTGGCACACTGGAGATGCTGAAGCAGGGACGGGATGGGATCTGATTTATGATTGTTTTTTATTGTAATCCATCACTGTATTTTGATCATTTTTAATATTTATTGAGGTAAATTTGATTTACAAAATAATATGAACCCATATACGCAGGTTCCTAAAATATATGACAACACACTCTGCCCTCCACCAAATTACCCAGTTCTTCACCATTGTCCGTTTTGTTTGTTTTATTTAGTTCTTGTTTTATTTAGCCTTTGTTTGACACGCTGAAGATCTGATTTTAAAATTATTCAACTATCCAAGTAAAGAATCTACCTAGCAAGGCTGCATACACCTTTCTGTTTCTGCATTATTTTCACTTGAGTTTGGCCAGTCATCAGCTCACCTCTAGGCAGTGAAACCAAACTCAAGTGTGCGTACCCCTGCACGTGAATGGAGATGGTTTTATATAATGATTTCCAAATCCGACTATCCCAGTCAAACTACTAAAATTTCTCCAAGGGGACAGTGGGCAAGAGTAAGTTAATGGGGATTATTAAATAAATCACAGAGACTAAAGAAACTGCTCCATGAAGGCCATGTAACTCCAAACCAAGAGAAATTAGGAAAAGACCCAGTAAACTCAACACACTTTCCATAAGGGCTCATGGGAGTCATGCTAGCCCAGTCAAATCACAGTGGACTGTGGCCGGACGACCAGATAAAGACCCTTTGGCACCCTGGGCATCCTGCTGCCCCATGGAGATGCCCCAGTGTCTCAACCAGGGTACACTTCCCTTGGCTTTAGCAAACATGAGTTTTGTCTGAATGCGGTCCTATGTCTGGGATTCAGTTAACAGGAGTTCAAGAATGATTTCTCTTCAAGCACAGTGTCCTGAAAAAAGTAGGAACCGAGGGCAAGAAACCCAGGTTTAGATCCTGCCATCCACAGGCCCTCTCCAAGCCTGAGTTCCCATGAAGAACCATAACAAGTGGCTTTTCAGGTCCCATTATCCGGCTCCAAATACGTTTCTGTGGACCAACGTCAGAAACAGAGGGGCAGAGGGGAACTGAGTGAATCTGACCTGAGAAATATGCCTAGTACACAATGCTGAATAACCTTCCCACTATTCAGACTGAGAACTGGAACTCAAACACAGCATATTTGGAGAAAAGCTTCTGGCTCCTCTAGACCAGGGCTTCCCAAACCTAGCTGTTCACTGGAGGAGTTCATTCACATTTAAAATTCCTGGGTACGACTGGAGTTTGAGAATGGGGCCTGGACGGCTATATTTTTAAATTTAATGTATATAATTTTTTAACTGATAAATCTCATACATGGTTTTATATACATATATATATAATTTTTATGTTGAGCTCTTGTTTCAGTTTTAGAGGAAGGAAGCAGTCTGGAATAAAGGAAAGTAGGCAGGGAGAGAAGGAACAGCATCTTTTTAATTTATGTAGTTGGTTCATGTCGGTTACTACTCACCGCCACACCTCTGCGCCCCAACTCACATCTCAAACCAGGGTCCTCAGGCTTTATATGGACTACACTGCAGTTGCAGACTGAACACCTGAATTACCAGGTACATGGGTTAGATAATACTTTTTAAAAACGTGGGGCGCAACACAGTGGCTCAGGTGGCAAAGGTACAGGTAATGCAAAGCCCATGGACCTTCAAGATCCAGGGCTGGGGGACAAAAAAAAATTAAAAATAAGATGTCAAAATAAAAATTAATTAAAAGTCTCTCTCTGCCTTTATCTCCCATTGATGGTTTCCTATTCCCTTAACCCCTACAGGAACCACCATCTCTGGGGTTTGTGTGTGTGTGCACTTGAGTCCAGAGACTTTTTTCCTGATGCAATAAAAAAATCTCCACTCTTCCCCTCTTTTTTAAGAAAGGATAATAGAACTCTATCCTTTTTTATAACTGCATAGCATTCCCTTGCATGAATGAAGCTCAATTTTTTAATCTGTCCCCTATGAGTAGCACTTTAGTGGGTCTAGACTCCCGCTATTGCGGATCCCATGCCATGAATACTCTTGCAGGCACTTCATTCTACACGTGCAGCAGGACCATACATTCCTTGCAGTGGCCCTGCTGAGTCAAAGAGCACACACATTTATAACCTGGAAAGATGCCAACAAACTACTGAGCAGTTGTTTTTTTCTTTTTAACAGCTCTTTGTGCGATTTTTATAAATAACTCAGTCTGTCCAAAGTGGGGGTGATGCCTTGGACCAGGGTTTCAAAAATTTCAGTGTTTGAGTTAAACTACGAATCACGGGGCACCCTGGTGGCTTAGCAGTTAAGTCCACAGCCTCTGACTGGTGCAATCCACATACATCCCAAGCAGCCAGGCTCACAACCTTCTGCTGGGGAACAACCAGGATTAACTGCTTAGTCTTGCTGGTGTAATCTGGTGGCTCAGGTGTTAAACCCCTGCCTACAGTGCAGTCCACATACAGCCCAAAACCAGGTTCATGGCTGAGGGTCAGGGGAAACAACTAAATAAATAAAATATGTCTTCCAGTGCACGCCAGTGGAGTAGGCATTGGGAACAGTTCACATACATCCCAGGGTCCCAGATTTGCATCCTGGGATCGGTGGGAATAGCCAAGATAAATAACTTAATAAAATACTTCTTCCTCCTCTCTCTTCCTACCTGCCTGCCTCTGCTCACCTTCATTCCTACCTATACCTTTCTTATTTTACATTTTTAAAGGAACAGTTAGGGCAGGAATGAAGGCAAGCAGGCAGGCAGGCAGGAAGAGAGAGAAGGAAGAAACGCTTGACCTATTTTATTTCGTTTTCATCCTGGCTGCTTCCCCAGGCCCTGGGTCCTGAACTGGTAATCTGGGATATATGTAGACCATGCCTGAACGAAACCACTAGGCCACCATGGTGCTTCTTTTTCTCTCTTCCTGCCTGCCTGCTATCTGCCTTCCTTCATTCCTGCCTGCCTTCCTTCTTCTTTAAAGACAAAAATAAAAATCAGGTTCTGATTCAAGATCTCTGTGGTGAGCCCAAGACACTCCATGTCTAAAAAGTTCCAAGTGATGCCAATGCTATTGGTCCACCACAGTGAGGAGCAAGACCTTTAAGGGACACACATGAGAAAAATTTCTAGGTGTGACTGTGATGCTTAGGACTTGAATTCTAGTCCTAGCACAGCAATTCACCAACTGAGTGATCTTGCCCCAATTAGCCACATTTTCTGACCATCAGTGGCCTCATCTGTATTATCTATAACAGCATAAGTCCGTAACGATGAAACCACATTGATGCATCTCAAAGGCACTGTGCTTAGCAAAAAGAGTCCACCATAAAAGGGCACAGTGTAAAGATCCCAGTGCTGTGAAATTCTAATTACAGGCAAAATTAATCTACAGTGATAGAAATCAGAACACTGGGTGCCTGTGTATGGGGAGTGGGGAGCTGAAGATTGACTGGAAAGGGCAGAAGGGAATGGTAATTATTTGGGCATACACATTTTATTGAACTGGACAGTGAAAATCTGTCCATTTTATTGTATGTAAATTGTACTTAATTTTTGAGATCCATTAAAAATAAATGGTACCATTTTTGTGAACTGTGAAGTGCCATCAGACCGGAAGCTAGTTTTATGTCAGGAAACACAACCCGGTGCATGTCCCTTGCAGGGATGCACCCTGTCGCTAGGGGACCAGAGATGGCCCTCCAATCCTAGGGCGGCTGCCAGCTTCCGGACGGATACTGCCGAGGCTAACCGCGTCCCGCCTCAGTTTCCCCACACTGCCGACGCTTACTTGCTACGGAACTCGTGGAGCGCGCGCTGAGCCTCTACGCCACGGCGCTCCAGCCGCGCGCGCTCGGCCTCCAGGTCCTGGGCTCGCTGCCTGCTGTCTTCCACGTGGCGGGCCAGGACGTCCTCCCGGCCAGCCAGCTCGCCCAGGCTCTGGAAGGCGCGCAGCTGCAGCCGGAGGCCGGCGTGACGCCGCTCTAGCGCGCGGGCGCGCTGGATGTGGGCGGCCACGCGCTCCCCGAGCCACTGCAGGGCCGCCAGGTTCGCCGCCGCGGCCGAGCCCTGGGCCCCGGGCTTGGGCTCGGGCTCCGGGTGGGCGGCAGGCTGCGACTGCTCCTTACGGGTCTGAAAGACATGGCCGCGATGGTACATGGTGATTCCCCAGCCGGCGAGCGTGTGCAGCCCTCTCTAGGAGGCCCCTCGCCCTGCCCGCACCCCTAAATAAACACCGGTGCCCCCGCACGCTTCTGGGACGTTCCAGAGCCGATCTGCTGTTGAGCTCAGCACTGTGCTGGCCGTGGGGAGAAGAAAGAAGCAGCAAGCCTGCTTTTGTGAGCTGGATTAGCGGTCCTGCAGCTCTGGGCGGTGGCAGGTTAAATTGGGCAATGAGGTTTTTGTTCCGTGATTGTTAAAGTCTGTTGCTTTGTGATTGAATGGAAGGCTAGGAGGGCAAAAAACGCATGGCTTTCTTTTGACTTGTTCTGTTGGGAATTGTGAAGGAAGCCTCAGGAAGCTTGTTGAACTTGGCCTCTCTCAAGAGCCCAAGGACCCCTTGCTTTATCGCTTCTCTTTTAGTCAAGCTCTGTTATAAACTTGTTAACAATAGCATTTTTTTCTAATTACTTAAGCGATTCTTTTTCGTAATTACAACATGACCTTTAGGAACCCTCCTGATGTTAGGGGATCTCAGCCATGGATTCAAAATAAAATGGTGGCACGTCTTAATACAATATGTGGTGACTGGCAAGGAAGTTTTTACTCATATTTGTGCATATTCGTGAGGAATCTACTCTTTGCAAGCTAACTTAGGAAACAGAGGCACAGCTGTTACAATAATGCCACCCTTTCTCTCATATATTCTGATATTCTTTTTGAAGTGGAAGATACCAGTCATCAGAACATTGGTATATAGACTCTTTGAACTAAAAAAGAAATCTTTACGGACTAAAAATTTAATAATGCCAACTCACGATTAGAGAGTATAAAAGAATTGTTAGGAGACTAGGTTTCACTTTAATTTTTATTATGGAAATAACCAAGGTAGGCTCTGACTAATTTAAAAGTAAATTTAGGATGGTGAAAGAAATTAATAGCATCTGATGAGTATGTTCATAAATGTAACTATTTTGTCATATCTCCAGTTTCAAAAACGACTATCAAAAGACTTTTCCTAAAAATAAGGTTTAGCAGTACCTTGTGAAATGCACATAATTATACTACAAATGAGATCATCATTATCAAAGATCAAGACAATTACACCAATCTTTGTTGGGTTTATTAGGGTTTGTTATTACCCCAAAATAAAATTCTAATATAATGGACTCAGTCTGGAATTAAGCTGTGTAAGGTCCTAAATTGTGCTGGTGGTATGGTCTCTGCTCAGATTTTCTTTTCTTTTAAAGGAAAGGTAAAGGCAGGAATGAAGGTGAGTAGGCAGGCAGGAAAAGAGAGAGAGAGAGAGAGGTGGAGGAAGCATTCTTATGTATTTAGTTATATATCTTGGTTGTTCCCCCTGCCCAGGACTAAAACCCAGGGTTCTTGGATGATAGATTACATCCAGCCAGAGACAGTGAACCCAACCACTACTCTACCAGGACTCCTATTTTCTTGAGCCATTTAAAAATAGATGTTATGCAGTGGAAGAGGGGGCCTGGTAGAGTAGTGGTTGAGTCACTAGCCTCCAAAGGAGTGCAGGCCACATAGTCCTGGCTTGGGGCAGTGGTGGGCAATCAGTGTGAAGAAATGAATAAAAATAAAACAAAATGCTTCTTCCTGGTCTCTCTTCTACCTGCCTGCCTACTTGCCTTCATTTCCTTTAAAATTAAAAAAAGATGTTATGAAAAAAGCAAGGAAAGTCATATTAATTTCTTTTTTAAAGGAAAGGCGCCAGCAGGACTGAAGATGAGCAGGGGCAGGCAAGAAGAGAAAGAGGAAGAAACACTGCATTCATTTTTTACTTAGTTTTTCATTTGGTCACTCCCACCAGCCCCAGGACACAAACCTGGGATCTTGAGATGTGTGTGGACTGTGCCCAACCCCTGCTGCACTGAGCTGCATCCACACGAATGTATTTTTGTTAACAGCTTGGCACTGGGAACAAATAGCTTCCTCCAAACTGACTCCATAACTAGAGTCACAAGACAGGAACAACCGTGAGATAGAACAGCAATTTAATGGGGTAACTTATGTACAGGGTCTTCAATACCAAAGCTGGGGGACAGAGATACAGCTGAGGAAATACCGATGCCTCCTTCAAAGTAGACAGATTTCGCATCCCCCTCCATAATGTGTTATCACTTAACTAAGTCAAAAATTAATTCCCGAGTTTTATATCCTGTAGCTATACCTCAGGTCTTTGTCCTTTTACAGATTAAGCAGGAATGATCAGTCCCGGGGGTGTGGAAAGGAATGGGTCACACATTCCAGGAAGAGAACAGTGAGCGGTCATGGGCCTAAGATAGTGTGTTTCAAAATGGACTCAAATCATTCTATTCCATCCAGCAGGTACCCATATACCACACTGATGTCAAGGGAAGTTGGTTTCAGAGTAAAACCAAGAGATAACAAGAGCTATAAAATGAATCATTCCCACAGCTGAGACAGTGGGGTATGGACCATATAAGGACCAAGGACCCATATTCATGACCTGAGTTGGTATCCCAGGGTCAAGACCCAAAACCAGAGGTTGAAAACAAAATGAAACAAACAAATATATAAAAATTGCTTCTTCCTCCTCTCCCTTCCTTTCTACCTTTCTTTAAAAAAAAAAAATGTCTCAATGGTGAAGAACACTTGGTGATTTGGTGGAGGCCAGGGTGTACTGACATATATCTGAGTAATGGGGAAACTGGGGATCTATACACATGGGGAACCTATGCATATGAGTTTATTTTAATTTGTAAAACAAAGCTACTGTAGTAATAAAATACTGAAAAAATTAAATTAATCCTTCCCTTTGATATCATATGTCAGTCAGGAATCACTACAGAACAAAATGACCCCAAAACTAAGTAGAAGTATTTCTCCTTACACATCAAGTCTGCAGGTCCATGGGTGGGGGGAGTTCTGCTTCATACTGGGGACCTTCTGATCAGCTGGAGCAGCTCTGCCCACAAGGTCTCTCATACTGGAAGTAGCAATGGAAGAGGCAAAGGAGAGAGCCTAACACCAGATGCCAAGCCTTTATTCGCATCATATCCCCTAACACCCCACTGGCCAAAGCAAATCACACAACACAGTCAGAAGCAGGGAAAAGGCATGGCCCACCCTGGGCAAGCGTGTGGGTGAGGAACTCTACCTCTCTGCAGTGAAGAGTGCATCAGCAACTCAATCTCCCATACATAGGAATCCCATTTGAGAAAGCTGTATCCCAGAAACATAACAAAGGAAAAAAATAGAATTTCAATTTAATCCAGTGGGACAAACACTTAGAAAATATCTATTTACAAAGCATAATCTTAGGGAGTTAAATATTGAAGAAGGTCAAGTTCCTCCCTTCAAGGTACAGGAGACAAATCCCTACCCACCTAATAAAGACACAAGGCAATCTAGGAAAAGTTCTAAAATAGAGGCTTTTTTTTTTTTTTTTTTTCAAAGGAAAAGTGCAAGCAGGAATGAAGGGAAGCAGAGGCCAGCAGGCAGGCAGAGAGAGGAGGAAGACGTATTTTATTTTTATTTTAGTTGTTCATCTTGACTGTGCCCCTCACACACACCCCCCAGGACCGGAACCCGGGCCCTTGGGGTACATGTGGACTGTGCCGGCCAACCAAGCAGCCACTCCACCAGGGCGTGCCTAAAATAGAGATCTTAGCAACAGCTGTGGCTGTGTCAAAGATGCAGCAGTAAGGGGGTGTGTGGTAGGAAGGGGAGTTGGAACTCCAGACAAAATGGCATCAACGATCGTGAGAACAACTGGTGTGAGGTGTGGCGGACTGAGCCACAGGCTCCTCAAACTTGGTGAGGCTGAGTGGAGCAGAGCATGGCAAGAAGGGTTCCAAAAAACAAAACTTGAAGGGAGGGCTGTGCTTATACTTAGTTGCAGTTTATTGAACATGGACTTTATCTTATTCCTGCCCCTAAGTCCCACCAAAAATGGCAGCAAAGAAATTTTTTAGATTAAAATTCTACAAAAGGAACAGAAAGAAAAAAGTCACAGTGGTCAACAGAGTCTCAGAGGATGAAACACATAAAGATGAAACAGATAAAGATGAATTCTGAGAGAACAGAAGTGAACAGAGTGGAGAAAGCTGAAAACTTAAAGGAATGGAAACAGAAAGCAAGCTGACATACAACAGAGAAACTCAGAAAAGTTTAAGAAGTGGATGTACTTTATATGGTTCTGGGGGTGTGAAAATCTGAAAGTTGGCCAGGAGTCTGCACAGGTTAGATTTTCAGCGGCATAGTCAGCAATTACCCAGTCTCCATCATGACAGGGGACTAGGATGATACTGTCTGGTGAAATTGAAAGAGAGGTGCTGAGTTCAAGGTCTCTAGACACAGCTAAGGGCAGGAGGAGGCCATGTTGAAACAATGGAGTAGATGTGCATTGTGGGATGCACTGTAGCCCCCAAACCTCCATTCCCACTCACCAATTCCTTCCCCAGAGGGATATCTGGCATATATTTCTCCTCTTGGGAGATCGGAGATTATTCTCTAGAGAAACTGAATGATTTCAGAGAGAAAGATCTCCAGATAAAGAATTTGGAATGTTGGATGATTGTTTTTTATTTCGACATGGTCCAAAGTAATTCAACTGAGACTCATCTTATAATAAACTTGTACTTGCTACAGCCCTGGATTTTTAAATCTCTCGTTTCCACTTCGATTTTTGTTTTTGAAACTTAGTGTTCCCCCAAAGGATAAATTCTATAAGACATGTGTGTGTGTATATATATATACACACACACACACACACACACACAGAGATTGTACCAGAACAGCAGTAGTATCATGAAATCCAGTCCCCATCTGATCATACTATTAAAAATGCAAATATTGGTGTGCCCCAGTGGCCTAGCTATCTAGTACACCTGGGAGTTGTCCAGGGTTCAAGGTCTGGGGTTCAAGACCCATGGCGGGAAGAAACAACCAATGTGAACAACTAAACAAAATAAAGTGCTTCTTTTAAAAAAAAGTGCAAACATTTCTTATTAGATGTTATTATAATTAGTGAGAGTGTCATCTCCTGTGAGAAATGAGATGAAGATGGGGGTTAGTTAGCTCTTCTCTGTGGAACATTTGGCTGGTCTTTTACTTTGGAACTTGCTTTTGAATCCTGTTTGTTAATTGACTATAAAATATGACAGCCAGTGCTAGTCCACAGAAGGATTTCCCTTGTTCTTGGATATCTTAGTTTGAGTTCTTCAGAAGCAGACTATAAGACAAAGGTTAAAGTGCTAGTGGTTTATGGGAGATGCTACCAGGAAGCTTTTGCAGAGAGGTGGAGGGAGCAGAATTTGTGATTAACAAGTAAGTCGCCATCAGGAGAAATGTAGCTTCATCTTGCTGGGGCCTCTGGGAGGCAGCTTAGAGTAGGCACCCCACGGAAAGGGAAGGGACATTTCCCTTCCAACTCCTAGGGGTTGAGGGCTGGTCCCAGGGCCACTTCTGGCCTGTCACAGGTGACCCTGTAAGCTCCAAACTCCAAATGGAAGGGATAGCCAGATGAAGCCCCAAGGGAAAGAGATTCAGGGACCCAGGGAGCAGAGAAGTGCAGGTGCTCAGGAGTCGGGTATGCAATTCCCAGCAGCAGCTACAACATTCAGGAACAGGGGTGCTTGTTGCAACTCCCACTCCCTGTGTGGCACCTGCATTTCCTGCACTCCTGTCCAGACAGACAGAAACAGAGAGAGAAACAGGTGGATACTCATACATTACATGCTTCTACAAGCTTCACAGAAAAACAAAACAGCCTCATGTTAACATTTCCCTACTTAAGATAAAAAATAATAATCAAGCACCATGTATTTTATTCATTCTGCTTTTGTTTTACAAATATTTTGTATGAACTTGCCATCTGATCAATATCATACAGTCCTTTATGAGCGCCACTTGTGTTATTACTTTCACTCTATTTTATATGCATGTAATTCCAAGGAGCTAAATGGCTCCTTCGACCTTCTAGCAATGCCCCTAGTGCTTTTTTTTTTTTTTTTTTTTAAAGAGAAAAGAAGAGAGAGGAAGAAGAAACACTGGAAGGAAGGAAGGGAGGGAGGGACAGAGGACAGGAGGGAGGGAGGGAGGTCGGTCTTGAACCCAGGTCCTTGGACTCACATTCCCCAGCCACCAGTTTATCACCTGACCAGGGCGCGCCTCTGGTGCTCTTGATAACATCCTGGCTTTCTAGAAACAAGGCATTCTAGACACTTCTGCTTTTTCCATGCCCCGACACATGGAGTCAATTTCCATCAAAGGAATTTGGCTTTCTTTCTGATTTTTGCGGCAACATCAGGGCAGTGTGGGTGCACATATGGGTTGGTGGTAGGTAAGAGTCTTGCTGCACTGCTATAGCATCAGCATTAAAAGGGACGGAGAGCAGCAACTCCTGAGATTTCTCATCACAAGGCAAAAAACAGTTTTTTCTTTCTTTTTTGTATCAGTATGAGATGATCGATGTTAACTAAACTTATTGTGGTAATCATTTCACAATGTATGTAAGTCAAATCATAAGCTATATACCTTAACCTATACAATGTCATATGTCAATTCTATCTCAATGACATGAAGAAATAAAAATAAAATAAAGTGGATGGAGCTATGATTATATAATAAGGCATTCCAGTTATTAGAACATATTAATCTGCTATATTTTTCTTATAGTGTGTGAATTCATCAGTCATTAATGCTTTCTTCGAATGTAGGTCTATAAAGAAAAAATTAAAATGACAAATTGATGCATTTTAACATGTAGAAATGAGTATTGAGATAGATTATACATTTCTCTAGAAATTTTGAGGAGATTAATGGTAAGCGTCTAGACAAGTAATCAAACAAAAATAAGACAATGCATAATTTTAGGAAAAACAAAAAATTGGAAAGGAAATTCAATACAAGGAAAGTATCCTATTTGATTCATCAGAAAAATCATATATACGTGGCCCTGTTGATGAAACACTAACTATTGATTTGTGTAAAATTTCTGATATAGCAGTGAGAAGGGCAAAATGTAACAGAATTCATCCTTCAGCTTTCATAGTAGAAAGACAATCTTCATGTTTATAATAGATAATCCAAGAAGTAGCAGTATTTAGAGTATTACAGAATTTAGAGTTACGGAGTATTTCATATAGAGTTAAATATCAGAAGAAACAAGCAGGGATTTAAAGTCACTGACGCTGGGGATTACAGAGATGAGCAGAGAGAGGAAGAACAGGACGGAAGGTACTCTTTTCTGTTATAAAATACACTTTGAGGTTTGATTTTGACTTTTGACTTTTTAAATGTTTATGTATGACTTTGACTAACAAATAGTAATAGTCAACACAAAAACAAGTCAGGTAAATGAGTAGGTCCGTGGAATCTTATTTACATTGTGATAAGAAACAATCCTCCAATCTCAGGGACTTAAAACCTCAAAGGTTTATTTATCACTATGGAACATCTAAGGGCTGCAGGGCCTCCCTGGCATCTCACTCAACATGCCGACAACCGGAGCAGTCACCATCTTGAACACGCTGGTCATCAGAGAGAGAAAATGAAAGCCTGTTCTGGCTTATAGTTTCCACCAATCACATCAAATTGACCAAAGCAAGTCACAGGGCTCACCTAACTTAAAGTACACTGGGAAATGCAGTTCTCCCATATGCCTAAAAGGAGCAAAACCCAGCATATTTGTCAGTACCACCAGTGGGAGATTATTCAGTAGGAATAAGAGTTCATAATAAGCAGGCCAAAGAAATTATTGCAGAATGAATTTGCTAAATCAAGAGGCAGGTAGAGATGATCAATATGGGAGAGTTGCATGAAATGGGGTTGAGTGGCACTCGTTTGGGGTTTGGGCTGGGATGTGGTTGAAGTTAGAATCAGATGGTTCTGAGGTTATACGCTGTTCTCATCACTTTGGTAGGTCATTTAACCAGTCTGGTCCCAGTATGGTAAAACCAGAGCTGTCACTTAAATAAAATAAAAAACCCATACATATCCCAGATGAGACAATCCATGTCATAGCCCATCTCACTGTTAGTGTAAGTAGCACCTCCTTTCACTCTCAAGAGTTTATTGTTTAGTCCGAGAAACAGTATCTCTGAATTCTGGCCTGTATAACCTGATTGTGTAGCCTGAATCTAATCATGAGAAGACACCTAGGCATTCCCAATTAAGGAACATCCTATGAATGACTCGGTATTCTTTGAAAATGTAATATAATGAAATATAAAAAGAGACTCTGGAAATGTTCCAGATAAAAGCATACTAAACAGGCATGACATCTAAATGCAACACCAGTTCTAGATCGGATCCTTATACTAGAGAAGAAAAAATGTGATAAAAGTCATCATTAGATCCCTTGACAAAATTGGAATATGGCAGTAGATACAAGAATTTTATCAATGTTAAATTTGCTGATGTTGATGACTTCCACAATTCAGTAAAATAATGTTTATTCTAAGAAAATAAGCTCTAACTCTCTAAGGGTTAAACCTATATTGCATGGAATTCATTTGCAAATGATTCTGAAAAAAATTACATGTATGAAGAGAGAGCAGGGAGAAATGAGGCAAAATACAAACAAGTGAATCTTTTTAAAGTATAGTTAAAGGTTGTTTGTACAATTCTTGTAATTTTTCTTGGAAAGCTTAATATTATTTTTTTAAATATTAATAAAAGGTGTGATCACTTGGCACACCCTGGAGGAGGAAGAGTGTGATCAGCCACCTTTAGCTGGCATAGTCCACATACACACAAAGAATCCCAGTTCATGTCCTGGGGCTGCAGGGAACGGCCAAGATGAACAACCAAATAAAATAAAGTGCTTCTTCCTCTTCTCTCTTCCTGTTTCTGCTGGTCTTCACTCCTGTCTTTATCTTCCCTTAAAAAAAAGTGTGATCACCTTATGTATTAAGCACTTTGCAGTGAAGGCATTTAATTAATTCTTAATAATTATTACTGGCTTTATAGCTGTATATGTGTGGATGTTTATATGTACACACACACACACATACACACACACATATACATATATACAGCAATATATATGCAAAGAGAAGAAAAAGGACAGAGAGGAGATTGGTTTAACCAATCAAGCAGTAACAATAGAGTAGGAACAATAGGAGGAATGGTCTGTAACCAATGAACAATTCTAATCATAAGGAATATGTGATGATATAAGTGAATTATAACAAATGTGAAGTAGAGCAGAAAAAATAACAGCTATATAGTGGCTGCAGTCATAAAAACATTTTATTATATATATATATATATATTCAGATTCATGTAATGTACAAGGCTTTCTGTTCATCACATCTTTTTCCCCTTTAAACTTATTTAAATATATAACAGATTTTAAATTTAAAATATTTTAATTCACCAAAATAGAAAAATAGCCAGAGCAAAACAAACATAGATGGTTTGCCTTTTAGTCAACTTAATGCTCTTAGAGTTTTGAGTCTTCCCTTTCAATAGAGATTCATTCTGAGTGCACCCTGATGGAGTTGCAGTTAAGTTGATTGCCTCCAAAGGCGCACAGGCCACATTCTCCTGGGTTTGGGTGGAAGGGGAACAACCAAGTTGAGCAACTAAATAAATAAAAATAAATAAAATGCTTCTTCCTCCTCTCTCTTCCTGCCTGCACCTTTCAAAAAAAAAAAAAAAAATGAGTTTGCTTTTAAAGACACAAAAGGTAGCAGAGAGAATCTGTGCATTCCTTAGATTTGAGCTTATGGTAGATCTCTACTCTACTAGCTTTGTGACCTTGAGTCATTTTTAGAGGAAACAGGAAATGGGATAGCCAAAATGGAGGCACGAATAATCATTGTAATGGAGAAGTTAATGATTTCAGTAAAAATGGGGAACTTAGCAAAAGGCGCTCTTACAATGAGGTAGTTTTAAAGGTTTCTAAACAATTTAAACTGTTTTCTAAAATGATGGATTTGTGCTAAAAAAAAAAAAAAAAAAAATCTCTCTAAGACCTCCTTCCTGCTCATTATGACTGGATTGTTTTCTCCCAAATTCATATGCCGAAGCCCTAACCCCCTGCTTCACCCCACCTAAGAATGTGACTGCATGTGAACACAGCACCTTTTAAGAGGCAATTAAGGCAAAATGAGGTCATGTGGGTGGGTCCTAATGCAATATGATTAGTGTCCTAAGAAGAGATTAGGACACAGACACGTAGGAGGAAGGCCTTGTGAAGACAGAGGAAGAAGATGGCCCCCTGAAAGCCAAGGAGAGAGGCCTCAGAAGGAAGCAACCATATTGCCATCTTGATTTCAGACTTCTGAACCCCAGAGTTGTGAGAAAATAAATGTCTGCTGTCTAAGCCACCCACTCTGCAGTACTTTGTTATGACAGCCCAGGATGACTGAAAACTGCTCTAACATTCTGATTCTGTATTATCTTATTTTTAATCCATCCTTTTCTCAGGACGAAAGTCCTCCACAAGAGGACCATGCTGCCCTAATAGTAATCACCCTCTGTCCTGCCAACTCCCCACCACCCCCAGGGAGATTGCAGATAGCAGAAAGGTTAGATGGATCTGTAGGTGCATAAAGTCTTTCTGCCAAAATGGATCAACTCCAAAGGCTCATTTCCAGTAGCGAGCCCAGCAAGGCCAGAACAAAGGGACAGACTCCTGGTGCAACAAGCTAGGGGGCCAGGCAGGGGACCCCATTCTGTGGATTCTTTGGTGCTGATAACAGAAATTAACCAAGACCAAATCATGCCTTGGATTGGGGGCAGGGGGCCGTGGCAAGGAGGGAAAAGAGACCCTACATGTGTGAGGGAGTTAACCCAATGAGACATCAAATTTGCTCAATATGGCATCTTGAGCTGGTCCCTTTAAGCATTATTCAACCAATCAGCAGCAGGCATGCATGGCAACTTGCTGCTGGACTCTGGAGCCTGTAGCTTGGGAGAAGGGTTGACTGATGGAGGCCTGATTATCAAGATAAAATCTCTCTTGCTAGCTCATCTTCTATAGTGACATAGCATTTTCAGAGGGGACAGG